>JAVIWB010005942.1:0-86544 GCA_031893035.1 Dermolepida albohirtum
CGTTAAACGATTTAATTTCCACATTCTCCTTGGATAATAAATACGTACAGTTCCAAATTTATTTTCAATGAATTGTGCTTATATAAAATATCATCTATTAATGTTATAACTTTTTCTCTAATATTATGAGCAAATTCTTCCACATCAATGTATATACGAGATGGATCAGATATTTGATAACTTACTATCCTATCTCCAAATGCTGCAACGCTCTTTTTTACACCGTCATCAACCACTACGAATGCTTTACTTCGATGCATAGCACTGCGAATGTGTGCTGTATAACAATTTCTCTTCACAAGTACATTACATATTTCACATTTCATTAAATCTAAATTATTACTTGTATTATCTATTTTCATCCTCTTTCCTTTACATGAAGTCAGCATGTGTCGACTTCTATTATCTCCGCGAGTAAATTTTTTTCCACAATATTAACATTCAAACATTTTTGATTATACTCAATGAATACACCCAAAGTTGAAACTACACTGTTAAAACGCAAAGTTGAACTGTTGTTACTCAAATGAAACAAACATCTCCTTATAAACCTCCTGTCGTAGAGCAGGTATCTTCATTCAAACCTGCCACCTCCTCTCATCAAAGACAATAACAAACTTGCCCCGCCGAATTGCAATGGAGCCAGTGTTTTCACTCAAACTTTTACTGAAGGTTAAATGAATGAATAATCTTTAAATTGAAAATTAACAAGTTTTCTAAATAATAATTACTTCAACATATTATTTACATATATACATTTAATAAATTAATAATACTCCAAATCATTAACATAATCTTCTGTTGTTAATGTAATTGTTTCGGCATCGAAGTCAATGTCATTATAAATGTCATCTACAATAATTTCTATTACATCTTCATATTCCGTCTTATCCCCCTCCTGTTCTATATCTTCGTCATCCGCTTTTTCGATCATTTCTCCTACATCATCATTACTTTCTTCTTCATATTCTGTATTATCTTCCATATCAATAATGCTTTCTAACATACTAAGTTCCAGAACATCACCATCATCATCACTATCCTCTACTCCAATCATTTCTAAAGCGTAAATTCTTTCTAATAATTCGAAATTATGTTCCTTTCTTAATACAACACCCATTTTCGACATTGTATTGAGCTCGACCTTGAAATGGCCTTGACATTGAAGCTACCGTGACTTTGAAGTGACCTTGACATTGGAGCGACCTCGACATTGAAATGACCTCGACATTGAAATGACATTGACATTGAAACCTCCTCGCGCTCAGCCGATTCTAGAACCTCCTCGTTGGCCTTGACCATTCTAACATGCATTGTGGTCAAGGCCAATGAGGAGGTTCGAGAATCGGCTGAGTGCCTCTACTGTTTACCACCAATATTCACATCACCATCGATAGTTAGGGGCAGACCAACAGGTCGATGGTAGAGAATTCTTTCAGTTGCTGATGCAGCTTCCACTTTGTCACTGTGACGTCCAAACTTGTCGGTACTCATTTCGATAATGATGAAAAATATACATTAATCTAATTATTTAATGACACCGGCCTCTCTTAATTCCTCGATTATAGATAGAACTTCATTATTATGATTCGTACGTCCAGCGTTTTCTGATGTTATTAGATAGCATAAACGATCAACTAGCTCATTTATATCATCCCAATAGACATACTGATACGGAGTGTTATTAACAAACATGTTAGATCCACGACCGCTCCATGATTTTGGTTGTTTTTTTTTTTAAATTAGCGGTTTAATTACACGTTTCCATTTTGTTCCAGCACTACCTCGTAACTTCTTCGTGCTGTCATTATCTCGATGATAAGTACTGGTATACTCTAATATGGTATTATATTGTTTTAAATCACTATCACTGTAGTCTATTGGTTCCGATTTAAAAAAAGTTCGTACAGATCCTTACTGCCTTTGAACCGCCTGCTTCCAATTATATCGTCTCCGCCAAACGTGATTGCTTTACTCCCCAACTTTAATCTACTAACATCCGCCTCATATGTAACATCATAAGTGGTGTCATACGAGTTGCTAGTATCTTTAAATAGGCCGTCTATGTAGCTTCTGTGTAAGGAATTGAAATTTTCAGAAAATTCATCAATTACTTCAGGGCTCGTTTCACTCATTGACTGATAAAGGCTTCGAAATGATCTATTGATAGGATCAGGTGCTGCAAAATTTTCAGGACTATGTGTGTAAACATTTTCATCTATATTGAGCCGTAGCAAAACAGATGATAATTGCTATAAAAACACTCTGAAGAATGGTACAAAGAGAGCAACTATAGAAATTGAAAAGATTGAGTGACACATTGAGCCACATGTAACTGTAAATGATGACCCGTTTGAAACTGCTCCAACCTCTCAAGGAAAATAAAACGATATACATACCGTTCCGCAGATGGAAGCTACACGAGTTGCCGCCATTGCGTACAACAATAAATGATATATGGCCCATTAAGGCGAGCACGAATTTAGAAAAACCACGCTATGTTATATACCGCACTGAACAACGCTACGCAGCAAATAAAAAGGGAAATTCAGAAATTTAAAAATGAATTGATCAGCGACTATTTAACAGAATTATCAAACGACAGCAAAACTGATTATTTTCTCTGGAGATCAACTAAAAAGCTAAAAAGACCGATTATACAGAATCCACCAATAAAAAATGTAGATGGGAGTTGGGCAAAAAGTAATATCCAGAAAGCTAAGAGATTTGCTGAACACCTTGAAAAAACATTCCAAGCGAAAGAAGGAGAAGACACACTAGACTGGGAAAACATTAACCAAGAAGAAGGCGAAATAAGGCTCACTAGTCCAAAAGAAATTACAAATGAAATTAACAACATCGACCCAAAGAAGGCTCCAGGTTTTGACTTGATTACTGGGGAAATATTAAAACAACTTCCTAGGAAAGCAATAGTCAAACTCATATCTTATCAATGCCTCGTTTCGATTGAGGTATGCACCTAGGATATGGAAAGTAGCCGAGGTGATAATGATCCCCAAACCTGGGAAACCACCTAATCAAGTCTCATCATACAGACCAATCTCATTACTACCAGTTATCTCGAAAATATTTGAAAAATTACTACTTAAAAGGCTGAAACCCATTATAGAAGAAAAGAACCTACTTCCATCACATCAGTTTGGATTCAGAAATAGCCATTCAACCATTGAACAAGTCCATAGGATAACGAACATAATCGAAAGAGCTTTAGAGGAAGGACAAGTTTGCTCTACTATCTTTCTTGACGTGGCACAAGCATTCGACACAGTGTGGCACGAGGGACTTCGGTATGAATTAAGAAAACTTTTGCCCAGGAAGCATACAGAACTATTGGAATCATACATTACAGATAGAGCTTTCAGAATTAAGCAAGAAGATGCTTATTCCGAAATAAAAAAGAAATTAAAGCAGGAGTGCCGCAGGGTAGTGTATTGGGACCTGTCCTATACCTGCTATACACCAGAGATATACCCCTACCTATGCATGCCACGATTGCCACCTTTGCAGACGATACGGCCATCTTATCTGTAGGCAAAAACTTCGAAGAAGCAGCTAGAAATTTACAAGCATCTGCTAATCAAATTGCTAACTGGACTAAAGGCTGGCGAATTAAATTGAACGAGACCAAATCTGCCCATGTCAATTTCACAAATAAACGCGATCAATATATCCCAATTAGCATAAATAATACACAAATACCATACCCTAACACAGCAAAGTATTTGGGTATTACTATGGATGCTAGGCTGCGCTGGAAGGCTCATATCAAAAAGAAAAGAGAGGGACTAGGCTTTAAATATAAGAAAATGTATTGGCTATTGGGTAGACACTCCACATTGTCAATTTACAATAAAATATTACTATATAAACAAATCCTTAAGCCCGTATGGACATATGGTGCCCAGTTGTGGGGTTGTGCCAGAAGAACCAATATAGACATCATCCAGCGTTTTCAGAATAAAGTACTGAGGAATATTGTTGACGCTCCTTGGTACTTTAGAAACAGTGACCTTCATAGAGATTTGGAAGTGGAAACTGTTAGCCAAACTATTGAGAAAATTGTCAAAAGCCACGAACAACGGCTTCTTCATCACGTCAATGTTGAGGCCATCCAGCTCCTCGACAACACGATGTTAGTCCGAAGGCTCAAGAGGACTAAACCCTTTGAGTTGGTTTAAGTGTTCAAGTGTTTGTTAAAAGCAGAGTAAAGTGCTATTAGTGTACACAATAGTTAAGTGTCATTAAATAATTAGAGTCTAGGACCTACTAGTGAGTAAGACCCTAGGTTAAATATCTATAATAGTAATTTAAGTTTGCACCAAATTGCTCATTGATCAGGATATGATCAGATTGTAATTCAAAGAAACACCAATAACGGTGTTTCATTTAATAAAAAAAAAAAAATGTTATTGTTGGGTTTCAGTACAAGAAAAAAGATAATGTATATGAGGACTCTTCCGATTTTGGTCATTCAGCAATTACAAATATAAAATTATATTTGAATTCTGAGAGTTATCCATACGCCGCTATGAATTTAGATATGGGGCTTAAACGCTATGCTATCGCATATCATATGTATGCTAATTTTCAGTCCAGCTATTACGGACGTCAAAACCAACCACTTTTGGATTTCAACCAGTTTCACAACCACGCTCTATATGTAACTGATTGTTCTAAACAAAGAGAGTCAATAATTTCCTCTAGTGTCGATATAAAATTGGAATGCCAAGAAAAATTTATGGAAGATACGGTAGTATATTGTCTAATTCTTCACGACAACTTGCTCGAATACCAATCTCTGACGGGAACAGTCAAGAAAATGATTTAAACATTACTCTTTTTCGAATAAAGACTTTTATATAGAAATTGTTAATTTGTAATGTAAAATATGTAAATATTATATGAATATTTTTGTAATTAATACCTTTAAATATAATTTTTAATTTATACAATTTGGTTTCAATTTAAACGACCACTCCACATAAATAATTATACTTTTATCATTTATTAACAAAATAATTCAACTCATAAAAGATTTTGAAAACAGCTTCTGTGTTGTAAAACAAATTATCGATGATAAACTGTTTCTACATATTAGCATTTAACTCTTGCGTTTTAATAAAAAAATATTTCATGACGTTAATAGTGTCATGCTAATGGCAGCAATGGTAAAGTTGTGTTTATCAGCATTTCGAGGTGTTAAGTGTTGTGTTCTCATATGTAAGTAATTTTTTTTAATTTTTGCTTTTACTGATGCAAAATATTTTTTAGTAATAAAAATAAAAATGGATTGCGAAAAATGTGGGAAGGTTTTCGCTCGCAAGGATGCTCTTCGTAGACATCCCTGTGTGAACACTAACGTTCACACATGTGGTACCTGTGAAGAGACGTTCACGAGGAGGGACAGCTTAATACGTCATCGCAAGAGAGCTCATCCTCTAGAAAGTGCTGCACCACCTTCTAAGAGGAGCAAGACGTCAACGAGTTGTGGTGACTCCGAGAAAGGGTTAAGCTGTTGTGAACAAAGATTTTCTAATACAGCTCTGTATAGAGGACATCTTCGTTCGCAGCAGCATCTATCGAATAATACTGTTATGTTAGAGGGTGGAGTATACGAAATAGCAAGCAGTTTTCGCAGGCATGTCGCATCATATAGAATTTCTGGTCAACAAAATTCCGATATTCAAACCTTTTTGGCAAAATCTAAATTACGATTGTGCCGGCTGATCAAAAAAGCTGTTGATCGGGTAGTTTCTGGTGTGAAGGTGCAATTTCAGTTATTTGCTAGCTTTGTGAAGCCTCATGCGGACGAGCAAATAGTCGAAGTAAAATCATTTAACACTAGGTATACCATTGTCACGCAGTCGACAGACGTTGATGATATTTTCGATCTGCTAGCTAGTGTACTTAAAGCAAAATCAGAAGAGTTCCAAGAGAGAGACTCTGAGTGGGCATTAATTTCAGTTTCACATTTAGAAATTTATATTAATTCTTTTACGCCCCTCAGCGGATCCTCGTACTTGGAGCTACCTGCTTCAATAGAAAATAAAAAGACATGCATTAACATTCAAAATAAAATGATACATGTCTAGCTTGGTGTTTAACGGCAATGCTATATCCTGTAAACGTACATGCAGAAAGGGTTGTTTTCTATCCCCATTATACCACTGTTTTAAATTTAGAAAATATTAAATTTCCGGTCAAAATTAAAGATCTATCTAAAATTGAACAATTAAATAATTTGAGCATAAACGTATACGGCTTGGCATTTAATTCGGAAAATAAAAATTACGATGTTGTAGGCTCAATTTATTTTACTCAAAATAAACGAAATATGCACGTTAATTTATTATTTATTGAGGAAGGAGAGATATCTCATTACGTGTTGATTAAAAATCTCTCCAGACTGGTTTCATCTCAAATAAACAATAAAGAATATTTGTGTGATGGGTGGTTAGTTTATTTCAATACCGCAGAAAAATTAAACACCCGTTGTATGAATGATTGCAATCATTATATTATATATATATATATATATATATATATATATATATATATATATATATACCGTTCTACCTTCAACTGAGGCGCGTAAAACACAATTGGGGGAAATGCAACCCCAAAATATTTTAAAATATAATGACTTTGAAAAAGAAATGTTCGTCGCTTTCACTGTTTATACCGATTTTGATTGTTCAAATCAACCAGTTCATTCATGTAGCGGTAATCGAGCCTCATCCTACACGCGAGAATCACATAAGCATTTTCCATACAGTTTTGCTTATAATATTGTTTGCAAACATGATTGTAATTTAAATAAATTGGTGACGTATGCTGGTCTAGATTGTTCAACAGTATATATCTCGCGATTGATGGCTGATATTAAAGCTATATATGAAAAGTATTTAAAAGTTGTCGTTCCAATGAGTCCTTTAATTGAAAGAAATGATTTTAATAATGCACTTATCTGTTACATCTGTAAAATTTCTCTTAACGGAGATAAAGTGGCGGATCACTGTCATTTAACTGGGAAATTTAGGGGTGCTGCACATTCAAATTGTAATTTAAATTTCAAAATTCCAAATTTTATTCCAATATTCTTTCACAATTTAAGCGGGTACGACAGTCATTTGTTTATTAAAGAATTAGCAAATGACGATTTAGATATTAACGTTATTCCAGTTAATAAAGAGCGATACATTAGTTTCACAAAAAAATTTTTGTTGATATTTATACAAATAAAACGGGTGAGAAGAAAGATGTTTATATAAAATTACGATTTTTAGATTCTTTTCGCTTTATGGCATCCTCCATCGATACATTATCAAGCAATTTATCCACCAATGATTTTAATGTTATTAAATCTCATTTTGAGAATGCTAGTCAATTTAATTTAATTAGACGTAAAGGAGTTTTTCCTTATTGGGATGCTAACAATTTATATGGGTGGGTAATGTCACAGTATTTACCATATGGTGGCTTTCATTGGTTATCGAATATCGAAATTGAAAATTTAAATATTTTAACGATTGCTGATGATTCAGATGTTGTCTACTTTTTGGAGGTAGATATTGAGTATCCAGAAATCTTGCGCGATAACCATAATGATTTACCTTTTCTTCCCGAGAACTTAAAACAAGTTGTGAATAATGGTCTCAAAATTACTAATATTCATCGCTTTTTAGAGTTTAAACAATCCAATTGGCTACAAAATTATATCGATTTGAATATGAATTTTAGAAAAAACGCGCGAAACGACTTCGAAAAAGTTTTTATAAATTATTAAACAACTCGGTCTTCGGCAAAACTATGGAAAATGTTGATAAGCGTGTAGACGTGAAATTAATAACTCATTGGGAAGGTATAGGTAAAAGAAGGGGCGCTTTTCAGAAAACTGTTGCTATCCAGATGGAGATACTTAAAGTTATATATGATAAGCCTATATACATAGTTT
Organism: Dermolepida albohirtum; assembly: GCA_031893035.1. NCBI lineage: Eukaryota > Metazoa > Arthropoda > Insecta > Coleoptera > Scarabaeidae > Dermolepida > Dermolepida albohirtum. Next base: position 7,976 of record JAVIWB010005942.1, read on the forward strand.
TTTTCCGTTTTGTAACTATCGAAATTATTAATGTACGATTTTTATTATGCCTATCTAAAGCGCGTGTATGATGAAAATGTAAAACTTTGTTATATGGATACCGATAGTTTTATTTTAAAAATTGTTACCGATGATATATATTGTGATATGAAACTAAATCTCTCGAAATTCGATACGTCAAAGTTTTCGGCCGACAATGTATACAACATGCCTCACCAAAATAAAGCCGTTCTTGACCTTTTCAAAGATGAGAACGCTGGTAAGGTTATGAGTGAATTCGTTGGGTTGCGCGCTAAAATGTACGCTTTAGAGGTTGAGGGTAGACAATTAAAAAAAATTAAAGGCATCGAAAAGAGCGTTGTTAAGAATGGAATCAGTTTAGAGGATTACAATAATTGCTTATTCAGAAGAAATTTGGTATACGAATATCAAAATTTATTTAAATAGCGGTCGCATGAGATCTCTTCTGTTGAACAAAATAAATTGGCCCTATCACCCTTTGATGATAAGCGGTGGATTGGTGGGGATGGGATATATACGTTAGCTTGCGGTCATCACAACATCGATGAATAGGAGGATGGCGTGTTGAGCAGGTAATTATTGATTTCAGTACATAAATTAGATTAGTAATTATTTTTTATTTGTATAGCCATGTGAGCGTCTGTGCCGAGAATACCTTCCCCACCACGAGGAAATCTTTATTTATAAATAGACGTAAGTTTGAACACATGTAGTTTTGAATTTTTATTTGTGTTGTAAAGTTGTGACAATGACATATGGTATATAGACTTTTCAGCTTATTTTTATATTTATTAATTTTTTCCTTGTTGCAGTTAATAATGATGTGACTAACAATTACAACGTATTCATTGGTAATGCCTTAAAATTGAATGAAAAAGCGATCGTTAAAGAAAAACAACTGGTCGGTTAATCTACTTATTTACTAAATAGTAGTGGGACAAAATAGATAGTCGTAGGTCTAAGTCTTGCTGCTGGTTTTGAGACCATCATTCAAATTCGTTCATCGAATGCCTGTATCTTTTCACACCAGATAAGTGGGATGAATTTTGTAAGACTGAGGGGTGTAGTCCCAATCATGATATGGAATGTAGTACGTATAAAAACATACGGGTGATTCGTCTCAAAAGTCGTGATCAACAAATTGTTTTATCTCAAGGCACATACAACAACAGATTCGACTTGACGAAATTATTACATCAAAAATTATCTATTCTAAAGAGTACGGATTTTGTTCAATTCTATAATTCGACGTTGCGGGTTTGTGTTCATATGCCTGGTGAAATACATAGCAATATAGAGACTTATAATATTACTTCTTTAAATGCTTTGTATATGTATGAAATTTTGTACTTACTTTACATTTCGATATAGAAGTAATGAGGTTAGGTGGTTAATTTAAAAATATAGTTTACTTTTAATTTTACATTATGTATATAAATATGCTTAATAAAATAAGATTTTTTCTACTTCTTTTATTTTAGTTGTATGCAGCAGGTAAAGACATAATTTTAAAAAATTATTTCACGCTATTACGTAATAGATCTAGAATATACAAGTAACATGTATAGGACACGATTTTAAGCCTTCTAACAGGTTTCAACACCTATGAACAGGTTCAATCGTGATATATTATGAATTATGATGCAATATTATCACAATATTACGCAATAGTTTTAGAATATACAGGTCTACCTGTCTAAGATACAGGTAGACAGGTCTATTTGTCTCGTATATTTATTATAACAGCTTGCTGTTCAAACCTCGTATATTGTGGTGTCATGTACATTAGGTTCGCAACTTTCAGTATGAAATTAAATATACGGTATGGAATATTATTATACGGTTGTCAAGTTTATTGCCACCATCTTGTAATTGAAACTTTTTGATCGCACCCCGTATATTGATTTTAACTGTTTTTTGATCACGCTCCGTACATCGTGATGTAGACAGAGGGGAGAGGGGAGCAAAATAAGTAGGCTGTCTGCATTTAATATGCTTTAGCATCTCCAGTGCCTTCGGGGTGTGCGTATCGTTAGTCTTGTTTCTCCTAGTTAATTGAAAGTGTGAGTGTCCTAAATCTGGGTTCTCCTAGGTAAGTAAATTACTTTCTTTTTGCTTCTCGTTACATTGCGTTCACCATTTTTAGTATAAAATTAAATATACAGTGCCTACCTGTCCGTCTGTATGTCTGTCTGTCTGTCTACCTGTTTACCTGTCTGTCTGTCTACCTGTCTGTCTGTCTGTCTGTCCACCTGTTTACCTGTTTACCTGTCTGTCTACCTGTCTAGCTGTATACCTGATTACCTGTATACCTATCTGTCCACCTGTTTACATGTATACCTGTCTGTCCGCCTGTTTACCTGTCTGTCTGTCTAGCTGTATACCTATCTATTTACCTGTATACCTATCTGTCTGTCTGTCTACCTGTCTGTCTGCCTAACTTGTCTGTCTACCGCATATCGTATATTTATTTTAACAGCTTTTTGATCAAACCCCGTATATTGTGGTGTCATGTATATTAGGTTCGCCACTATTAGTATGAAGTTAAGTATACAGTCTGGAATATTATCATATTGTCAAGTTTATTGCCGCCATCTTGATTTTGTGCGCCATTTTGTTTTTGAAAATTCATGGCCCTTTTAACAAGGAGTCACCATCTTGTTATTGAAACTTTTTGACTGAACCTCGTAAATTTACTTTAACAACTTTTCGAGCAGACCTCGTATATTGTAGCGTCATGTATATTAGGTTCGCTATCTTTAGTATGAACTTACATATACAGTCTGGAAAATTATCATACAGTCGTCGAGTTTATTGCCGCCATCTTGTTTTGAAAATTTGGCCGCCATTTTGTATTTTAAAATTTAAAGCCCTTAAGCTTGGGACCGTTATTGTTATTGAAACTTTTTGACCGAATCTCGTAAATCACGACGAGATGGGGTGACGTGATGTAACGTCATGGATGATGTCACTTCCGGCGGTGGTAGCGGAAGAAGAACCGGCCTATTCCCTCTACTGATTAGTGAAAGATATACTAAATAATATGCATTTATTAGACTTAGTGCAATTAATTAATAATTGAAGGATTATTAATAATAAATATGATAAGCTTTTCTATGTTTGTCCCAGGTCCAGGTCATATTTTATGCAATCTCCAGTTTGAACATGTCGATTTTCGACTTGACATTCAGTTTTTTTATTAAGGCGATTGCTAAAGGGGCCGGGATGTGATTCCTATTCTTTTAATAGCAACATATTTAAAGTATTAAGATTTCATTTAAGTCAATGTTCCTTTTCACAGAATATTCTATAATGGATGATATTCTGCTGAGAATCTACAAATTGCAACTGTTTAAGAAGAGATTGCTTCTCTAAAACTTCTTTGCATTCAATAATCATATAGCATCGTTACCTATAATAAGAACAAAATCCGTACCAACAGGAAGTCAAGATTTTAAAAGTTATTATGTGGCGCATGTCCTATGTACTTATTATATGTCGGAATCATTTGACAAACGTATATTAGAACATAATATCTTAGACGAAAATAAAAAAATCTTTCGATTATAATAATATATAATAGTGCATATACGAAACAAATGACATAAACTAATTCTTTTACATCTTTTAAGAAATAACAAACTTAAAAGATTCGATAGTTTAATGAATGAACAAATAGAGATAAACAATTAACCCTTACTAAATCTATTTGTGTAACATAAAGTTTAATAGATTCGAGTCTTTTCCTCACAATTTTGACTACTGTCATTTGGGTTATATTTTGGGTTACTATTACATATAGTACAAAATATTATACCATTAGAGTTTTACAAACTGAAGAAACCACTGTGTGAAAACAATTACTAATAAATAAGTGAAGTGAAAATTTTGACAATCTGGTGTATTTACTACTAAGAGTTATTAATATGAATTTTTGTAAAGTAAAGTGCGACTGAATGCAATATGCATATACGAGTACATACATTATTTAATTGGCCTCATATAGCCCTCGTTCGCAAAAAAATACTCTACCAAAGAGGAGTACCAATATAAGTACATACATGCATTATTTATAAATAAATTTTTGCTCGTTACAAGAAAAATGTATAAACTACATTTACAGCGTTCGCGCAATAAATCAACTCTTATCCTCGATAAATTTTCTTCTGGCATTTAGTTTGCAAATAACTAATATAATGCATTTGATTACTTAAATTGTCAATTTACGATATTATATTGAAAAACTTCAAATAATAAATAAAACTAAGTATCTAATATATAGTTTACGGCTTTTTAATTGCTAAATTATTATCAGTTTCTAACACGAATAATGGATCGCGTACCCATCTATCAAATCAAAGCTATTACATTAATATGAATTCCAGCCGATGCACCTACCACAGGTCAATGGCCTAATTATACTGCATTCGGATATATTCTTGGAAATATTTTCGGACAAACACTTTGTTAAAAATAACTGACAATTTTTTCAATATAAAATATGTTTCGATATCTATGGAATTTCTTAATAAATAAGAAAACGCATTAAATAAAATCTTCTGTAGATATATATACAATCGGTCACAAAAGTATTCGTACACCCCGTAAATGCTGAATATCATCAAATGTAAACATCCGGCTATCATAAAGCATATTTACTTGCATTCCCTTAAAACTTATTACTTACAACTATAAAACAATTTACTAAATATTCTAACATTGATATCACAAAACTTTCGTACATTTCGTTTTTATGATATTTTTCTATTGTAAGCCCTAAATTTAGATGCTTTTACAAAGATGAGATGTTAAAGTAAACATATGTCTGACACACCAAGAAAAAAAAATTAGGTCAAATAGCTAAGTTTAACGAGAAACGCGTTTTGCACTGCAGATTGAAAAGAATATTCAAAATATCATGAATTGTTTAAATTGTACCGAGAAATAGGTCATTGTCACAAGCGTAATGAGTTAATTGAAAAAATGCACTGAGGATTGCCGCACAGACGAAATTAGATACTGGAAAGAAAGTACATTAAGAAAACATAAAGGGAATTTCAAGAAAAACTAGTTATACCGGAAGAGTATCACGCAAGTGTCCTTAATAGTTACTTGTTGTAAAGTATAGATCATACGAGTATAGGTAAGTATTAACTCGGCTAGTAAAAGGTTTTTGCACGTGATTTTTTCCAGCATCAAATATCATCTGTACAGCTACCCTCAGTGCAATTATCTATGAATTTTAACGTAAGACTTTTCTGATTTTATTTATTACTTTTGGACGGCTATTTACCGGTACAATTTCAATAGTTAAAGATATTTTGAATAATTTTTTTCAATCTGTGCTGCAGAACATGTTTTTGATGAATTTGTGTATTTGGCTGAAGTGTTTTTTTTTTTTACGTAGTGTGGTTAACTTGTGCGCATTACCAGACATGTGTTTACTTTTATAATTTGTCTTTATAAAAGCATTAAATTCTTATTTTTCACAACAACCTAATAATATATAATCCTCATCATAGATGTCATACTATGAACAGGATCATAGTATCAGTACTTCAAAATATTCTATTTTGTTAAAGTTCGATGTGTTGACAGAAGTAATTTTATGAGATAAAAAACATCAAAATTGTAATTAATATTAATCCTTACGCGTAAATCTTATGTTTTTTAAGAATTGCATATTTCAAATTTCTGCTCCAAAGGAAGAAAATTTACTATAAAAAAGTGCTCTTGATATAATTCGATTGTTCTCATCGTTTTTGCAAAATCTGTATTTTAATAATTCGTACTAGGTTAAAAAAATTAAATTGCAAAACATGAGTACGAATAACAAAAGATGTCCTAGAAATTCTACAATGTGTCTACCATTTATATGTATACAAAGATTTATACATACGACGAAGAAAATTAAGCTGTAACAAATATTCTTTAGAAAAGAGAGAGATTTTTACAAACATGTTTATTTGTCTCCTGGCATACCGAATATGTTCTTTGTTATTAGCTACTTTTTTCCGAGCAATATTTTTAAAATACGCACATTACCTGCCTTTACAGGAATCATGTTCACTGTTGGTTTTCATAATTTCATCTAAATAAAACTGTTGATAAATTTAAAACACCCATTTGTTTTACCACAGTTCAATTTAAAGTTTCCTGCAATTTGTACACATTATAATGGCAGCGTATTCAAATGCGGAACTGAATGATGTAGTATTATTACCTCCTTCTTTGTGAATGACGTTAGCTATGTGAATGAGACAATTTTTTTACCTCCTTTGTTTTAATAAATAATAATAGAGATATTATTTAATAGAGAATATTTATTTGCACTTGATGGTTAGTAAATTTATTACGAGCGCGTTTTCGGCTAGCTGAAGCGCTGTAATAATTGCAAATAAAAAGAAAGTAATGTAATGTAATTTAATATAAGGAGTTAATAATTGGTAGGTTTACAATGAGCATCAAAAGTCCAGGACATGTGCCAAGCTGAAAGAAAGATTATTAGTGGAAATAAAACAACAGGATTGCCCTTAAGATTTTATTCACTAAGTTAAATTAATTCTTATAGGTTGAGTATATTAAATAACGATAATTAATAAGATCGAGAGCAACAAATAAAACAAGATAAGCGTAATGGCAAAGCTGGAATAAATGGTAAGTCTGAAGGTATAAAAGCTGCTAATTAAATATAATAAGGATTATATTAAAGTGTGTATTGAACGATACGTGAGTTACTTGCGTGTTTGTGTGTGTATATCCTGGGTTAGGATGCTGTGTATATTCCGCGGACGCGAAATTCAACACTTCGTCACAAAAAGCGCGAATAACTGTTAGCGACAAAAACACGTAGAAGGAGTAGCCTGGATCATCGCAGAAGGCGAAGAGGGCTGTTCTCTTACAAGCTGTGGCTTTTTAAAGGAATCCCGTGGTAAACTGGAAGGTAAGGTGTGCGTGTCATGTTTGAACGGACCAATGACACGAGAGAATAGAGACGCCAGTGATTGGCGCGCAAATAAATTAGCATACATTAAAATTGTGATCTTAATTTCAATATAAGTATTAAGCAAATTATCAGAATAGTAGACGTGTATTCTGTGTAAAAGAAAGAAAATCTGGATTGGTATTTGAATCGCTAATTGCATTTAGAAATCAATATAACTGAATCGATATCGAATATGAGTCAGTGGAAAGAATGTGCCAACTTCCAGTACATTCTTGGGTACCTGATTACCGTTTTTATTGAAGCTTTGCCGTCTCTACGTGATTAACACAAAAGAATTCTGCATCTGAATATATACGAGGACCGGGCAAATAATGACAGTATAATAATTTAGAAATTCAAGATCGAATTGTATTTTAAATAAAATAATTTAATTTAAAGACGATATAAGAAATTATTATATATAGAGAGTGTAATAGTATTTATTACGGATTGCCTCAATGGAAATACTGTAAAAGCACGTTGGCCTTATACTGAAACGTTTCCTGATCGACAAATACTTTCACATGCGTTGTTTCTGATGTTTATTTCAACAACTAAAAGAAACTAGTTCTCTTAAGAAGAGGTGTTATGATACTGGGCGACAGAGATATCGGTATGTATGTATATCGAAGGCAGATGAAGAAATTTTGAATATTGTAGATGGAAATCTCTAAACAAGTCGTAAGCAGCTATCTTATTTATGAGCAGCTCCCAGCCAATACAAGCCCCTATTGCTGCCAATTGCCAAGCGAGAAGTACAATATGTGAGTGGTTTTTACGAGCGGCTGGTGAACGACTAGACTTCGCAGCTATCATCCTTTTTTACTGATAAAGCTGGATTTACTAAAAATGGAATATTTAATTTCTAAACATTTTATAGTGAATACCTCTCTTTTGAGAACTTTACTTTGGTGTGTTCATTATATCATGCAATTTTATTTAGAGGAAAATATTAGAAGGAAAAAATATTTTATTTTTAAAATTGCATTTACTCTCAGTCATAAGGATTTATTAACAAAGTACGTCAATAATTTACCAGACTAAAAACTCGAAAAGCCGGAAATTGGATATATAACCTATACTTTCATGCGTGCAAAACAAATTTGTATGTAAATGAACATAAATAATAACAAAGAGCATTCTTTACTTTCACGAAATACACATTTCAACCGTATTTTTACATCTATATGATATTTTCGACATTTGATTGTACTTTCTTCAAATTACACTACTAACAAGTAAGAACCGACAACCCTGAAATTCAGATTTCGATGAAACTTTAAAGATTGAAAGAGTACTTTCACATAAGAACAACATTGATCAATAAGGTTGATATATAACCCCTTTCCACATTAACTTTGTAAATTCTGTATACGCATTTCGACAACCAAGTTGTCATCATCAGCAGATAATTTCAAAGTGTCGCACCTGGCAAAACACGGCGAAAAACAACCGCACGAAAATCAAACTCCGTACGCGATCCACACCGTTCAGAACCAAGATGTACACTACATCTTGTTATATACATACATCTTGTTGTCCACTGGACCTAAAAAGTAGTTCTCGAAGGGAGAAAGGTATCACTATTCGATGACCCCACATGATACAATCATTCTCAATGGTAAGCTCAAGTGCTTTTGTTTGTAAATTTTAAGTCGGTCAGGCACTTGGCTTGGCCATCCATTGACAACTTAGTTTTTTACATCTTTTAAGATAATGTTATTATCGGTAGCACTTTTTATAGTACATGCATTAAAGATTTGTACATTTTCAAAATTGAAATGACTGTAATCGATTTCTTCTTTTGGATCTTCTTTGAGACGTTGCTTTTCTATGAGTCTTGAAAGACAATCTGCAGTGCAATTCTCTTTGTCTGAAATATGCTTGATTTTGAAGTTATAGTTCATTAAAATGACTGCCGATCGATGAACGCGACTAGCTGACATTTGCGGTATACTCTTCTTATCACCGAAAATGTAAATCAATAGCTTATGGTATGTAAGCAGTTCGAACTTACGCCCAAAGACAAACTGATGAAAATACTTGACACCAAAGACTATCCCGAGAGCTTCTTTATCTAATTGTGAACACTTCTGTTCAGCAGATGATAAAACTTTCGATGCAAAAGCTATCGGCCTTTCGCTTCCATCGCGTATTACATGTGAGAGTACTGCACCTAAACCTACTGGCGATGAATCACATGTGAGCCGTAGAGGCATGCGAGTGTCGTAAAACATTAACACTTCTCTCGACTGTAGCCTTGAAGGCTTCTTCATAATTTGAAGTCCACTTGAAATCAGATTCTTTCTTCAGTAGTTCATAAAGTGGTTTTGCTATATCAGCGTAAACCTTTATGTACTTGGAATAGTGATTGACCATGCCAAAATATGACTGCAACTCTTTCTTATTTACAGGACGGCGCTACTTTGGCGATAGCATCTACTTTTTCCTTCGTCATACATATGCCATCGGCATTTATTTCGTTGCCAAGAAATTTGATCTGTTTTTTGCACAATTCTACTTTTTCTTTGCATATAGTCAATCCTACTTCTTTCAATTTGTTCAAGACTAAAATCAAACGTTGTTATTTTTCCTGATTCTTTGTATGAATTAATAATAGAGGGCGCTCTATACATAACAATATATATATATATATATATATATATATATATATATATATATATATATATATATATACATACATATATATATATATATACATACATATATATATATATACATATATATATATATATACATATATATATATATATATATATATATTGTTACGAAAAAGTATTTTATGATTGATGTTGAACTGCGTCAAATACTATGTAGAATTTTTTTCATTGTATTGTGAAAAATTATTAGTGATGTTTTAAAATATTTAAGTTTTCAAATTTATTAAATTTATAAAAGTTGTGTAAATAAAAAAAAATATTCAAACTTACTTTTGTATTACATTCTTATAACCTATTTATTATTTTTTTTAATAAATAATACAACATTGTATGGTATGTCTCTATGCTAGAACAATGAGATTTGTCTCGTGCATGGTGTCTGGCAAAATATATATGTATATATATGCTGGCTATTTATGCACATATTCCAACAATTACTTTTTTATAAAAAACATATTCTAATTTTAACTGTATCACTTCAATACAAATATAAAATTCTTAAAATATATTTTATTAAAGCATTATACTCTATTATACCTATTTATATATCATTATAGAACTTCTATTCCTATAAAAATGCATATCTACCGAGTTTTGAAAAATCCTCTCAAAAGAATATATATATTATATATTTATTTGTTTTATTTGAGTTACATCTTTTATTAACTTGATTTCCTTCTTTAAAATCAATCCATCTCAATCACAATATTCTCCTTAAATGATTTTAAAACTTGCATTTGAATTTCTGTACAAAATTATTATGCTTTATTCCATTTAGTCGATAGATTTTGCAATAACCTTCTACTTATTGACAATAACATACTATTATTCTATATGGAATTGATTCTAAATTTGTATTGTTTTAGGTTCATGAGTTCTATGTGTGACTATACATAAGGATATAATAAGTTACTTCAATATCTGTTACAAATATTTACAAAGTATATCCCTAAATTATATGTCGTTAAAGTGTTTTGAATTTCAAATATATGTCTATGAGAATATTATCAAGTAAGATTATTATGTTTAATAGTAAGTATAAATTCAATATAGAATTTTATTCGAATATTCACTATTCATATACGTCCATTTAAAACTTCTATAATTGTTAATCACTTTTTAGTGATTAAATAATTAATATTTTTTCTACGTTTTATCACGTAACAATATATGTATATATCTAGATATATATATATATATATATATATATATATATATATATATATATATATATATATATATATATATTGTGTGTGTGTGTGTGTGTGTGTGTGTGTGTGTGTGTCAGTGTCATGTAGGTAAAATGATTCTTCACATGAGTAAACGTATTTTCCAAAAAATTTCTTTTACGTTCCAACCTCTAAGGTCGAAGCGTGTGCAGTGAGAGTTAGCGGACGGAAGAAGAAGAGGAAGAATTATCAATAGTAAAAGTAAGAGTTCTTCGACGATGTCTGTTAGTGTCGATCAATACATGAACGAACTAACTTTCACTGTTTAAAGAAGTAGCGCGTATTGAGATAAACAAGAAGCAATAGTGCAACAAAAGAGAGTGTTAACTATATTTTTCGGGTAGAAGACTTAAATTTTTGTGTGAAGATATGATATACAAAACTCTCAAGACGAACAATTTAAAGAAATGTGAAAGTATTGTAATTTACTTCTTATTTTTAGTGACTATAAGTACCGGTAAGTTGACCTAGTACATGGAGTGTGTATATGCTCATATATGTATATGTATATATGTTTATATGCTGGTGTTCTGAAAACGAATAAAAGGTCGTTTTTAAAACACGTTTTATAATTACCAAGAAAGTAAATTTAAATATTTACAAAGACTTGAATCACTAATAAAACCTGAAATATATTGTTGCAATAAATGTTTCGAGATTTTACTTATTATATCGATAGCGGTAAACCACCCTAGTCCTCGCGCTTGTAGAGGCCTCACGTAGCCATCCGTGGAAGAATTAAGATAAAAGAAGCGTAAGTGCCATTATGATATACATATTTTACATATTTTGCATAAAGGTAAGGGTCTCGCAAAGATCTACCGCTCGGCGACTTGCAATTGTTAAGACCACCGCTGTACATCGACATATGTATGTATATACACAATGTTTGTTTACTATATATGATACGTACATATATAAAAATGGTTATCCATTTACAATCGAATCTCGATAGTCTATAAAATTTCTTGCGTATTCAGCAATACGTCAAAAAACTTCACAAATCGTTTTATATACGGATCTCACATAAGTAATTTACACTTATTAATACGACGAATCCGATTGGCTTACACTTCATTAGTTTCGACTGTATTATTTAAATTATTAAACATATTAGTGTTGCTACATAACTTATAAATAACTTTCTCTTTAACTTGTTGAGCAAACACACAAAATTATAAATAAATTTAATATCTACAACAAACGAGACATGTATAGTGGTTAAAAATATTGTACCAATTATTTGAATTCTATTTCTTATTAAAGGTTGGTGTTTCATTAATCTGAGAAGATGCAAATTGAATAGTTAGTGAATAATATTTGTATCTATTGATTCCGTCTGTTAAATATTGGGCTAATTAAGTACGATATTCTGTAAATCACGGACAGCCTCCTGAAGTGTAATAGATAATATTGACCTATAGCAATTTTGCATTCAGAAAATGTCTTCAGCACTCTCCCCTATTTTCAGGTGCCAATGTGGGTGTGCTTCTAGCTCAGGTGGTTAGGACGTAGTAGGGTTAGATGGCGATGGGAGTAAATTAACATAAAGGAAGCACCACACTGTCTGTAAAACTAATAACCCATTCAAATCAGATTGACAAGCAATCAAGAATTAAATATACTTGTACGTAATATCCCACCTAAAGAGAAATAAGTAAAATTTTGTAAACAAATGTATTATTATTAAATTAAATAAAGTATCTAAATGATCACTACGTGAAATATTTTATCAAAACCGCATGTAAAGCAAATCAGTGAACTGTTTCCATATGAAACTTTTTTCAAAAACACAGGAATAAAAATTGAAGCAAAATTTTGTTTCTCGCTCACATCTAGTAAATTTCCTTTCAATTTGAAAAAAAAATTGTTAACTAAACTACATATTGCTATGTATTTTACAGTTATGAGGTGTGGAGTATACTTTAATGAGTAATATAACAATGTATAAAATATAAGTGACGTGCGATTGAGGTTAGAAGACATTATTTGTTTAAACTTAAAACAAGGTCACCATTGCAAGTAAATGTACATTTTATACCCAAGATAGTTTCATTTTGTTTTATTAAAAGAACATGTTCTTCATTATAAACTATTTCTATAAAAAAAAGTTTGAAATGTCGATCGACGAAAAGAGAAATATGTTCGTACATAAAGAAGGATCCTTTATTACAAAGTGCAAAAATTACGCATAACGTTTCTCTATATGTCAGTTTTTAAATATTAAGATTTGCTTCCAGCATGCAGTCACAATATTTTTCATAAAATGATATATAATTTTCTTTTCGTGTATTACAAGTGGTAACTCTGAATTATAAAAGCTTCTAAACATAGATGTTTCTTAAAATACAATTCGTGGTTATAAGTCAGGACAATACCTTTTGGCAATGAAGGAACACCAGGAAACGCATCAATTTTAAAATATTAGTCCGAAAACATTCAACGAAAGGAACTTGATGCAAGCTATAAGTAATACGAGGGAGCGTTTTTATATTCGCGGAATGGGGGACAAGGGGTGGAAATAAAAAAACCAAATTATTTTTCTTTTTCAATATATTCACCTGCAAGACGGATACAATTTTCACATCTTTCAATTAATTTATTTATACCCTCATAAAAAAATGATTTCTCTTTATCTGCAAAATATGCCGAAACTGCCTCCTTGACTTCATCATCGGCAGTAAATTTTTTACCCCGCAGCTCCTTTTCATTTTCGGAAACAGGTAATAATCACTCGGGGCCAGGTCTGGGCTGTAGGGTGGGTGATGCACAATTTCGAAGCCCACCTTATGCAGGGCAGCTAACGCAACGCGGCTCTTGTGGACGGGCGCGTTGTCGTGCAAAAGCAGAACACCTTTTGTCAATTTTCCCCGTCTTCTCTCTTTAATGGCATCTTTTAGTCGCTCTAATATTGAAGCGTAATATTCACCGGTTATAGAAACACCTTTATCTTTATAATCAATCAACAGTATTCCTTCCGAGTCCCTAAATACCGTTGCCATGAGTTTCCCAGCTGATTGTGACACTTTAAATTTCTTAGGAGGTGCTGTGCCCTTTTTATACTACTGCATGGAGTCTTGTTTGGACTCAGGTTCATAATGATGAACCCAAGTTTCGTCTCTAGTAACAATTCCACTCAATACACCATCCTTGTCTTCATTACAGAGGTCCAAAAATGCACGCGAACACTCTACGCGCTGTTGTTTTTGCGGCGGCGTGAGCATTCTCGGCACCCATCTTGCGCTGACCTTAGACATGCCGAGATGATCGTGTAGGATTTTAAAAATTGTTGTATCGGATACTCCATCCATTTCTGCGAGTTGTTTCTTCTTTAGTCGAGCATCTTCGAGTACAATTTGTTCAACTTTTTGGATAAGCGCTGGCGTGGTCACCTCAATGCTCCTGCCCGGCCTCGGGTCGTCTTCAAGGGATTCCCTTCCTTGTTTAAATAAACTATGCCACTTGTACACCATGGTTTTTCCTCGACAAGAGTCGCCGTAAACCAATGACATCTCATTCATTATGGTCGCGACTGATTTTCCTTGCCTGGTAAGGAACTTTATAACGGCACGATATTCGATTTTTTCCATATTTCACTTTTCACTCCTGATTATGTTACTTGGTTGACGATAGCTCAAAGACTAACTGTCTAATAACAATGAAACTTCGTATTTATACTAATCATGAGTCGCTGCACAGACCACGCCCCCAATGCGCCTACTCACCCCTCTACAACCCGCTCATTCCGCGAATATAAAAACGCTCCCTCGTATATGTATATGTATATCATATTAATAAGTAAAAAAATTCAATATATATATTGAGATATGGAGATAGTAATTCAAATTACCATGTAAACAATCATAAAACTATATTTTTAAAAATATAGATCAAAATAACCATTATGTTTATGAATTTATATTATACGTAAACAGAAAACTCAAAAGGTATAGTTTTGCATAACAATGTAATATTATAGTTGTAAGTTAGGATGGCAGCAGAGTTTCACAGAATTCACTGATCGTCAGGCAGATTTGTGTTATTAATGACCGATTCGTTAATAGAATGATTCCTTTTAATTGGCAAATGCCGTGTCACAATGCGTCTGTCTATACGCCCTGGTAACTTAGTTATCGACATGCGAAACAGACGCGCTTCTCGCTTTGTCGTGCAGTACAGTGGACGAGAGAGGGAGGCGTGATGATTATCCATTATTTTTCTGTATCGAAATGATATGGTAAACGTTATCAAGGAATCGTTCATTAATAACACAAATCTGCCTGACGATCAGTGAATTCTGTGAAACATATGTAGTAGATAGGGTGTTATTAATAATAGAATGATTCCTTTTAACATTCTGTTAATTGGCAAATAGCCGTGTCGCAATGCGTCTGTCTATACGCTCTGGTAACTTAGCTATCGACATACGAAACAGACGCGCTTCTCGCTTTGTCGTGCAGTACAGTGCTCGAGAGAGGGAGGCGTGATGACTATCCATTATTTTTCTGTATCGAAATGATATAATAAACGCTATCAAGGAATCGTTCATTAATAACACAAATCAACCTGACGATACGTGAATTCGATGAAACATATGTAGTTGATAGGGTGTTATTAATAATAGAATCATTCCTTTTAACATTCTTTTAGATAATTAGATAAATAAAACTACGTTTCATATCACTACATATTCTAAACAATAATGGTTCCCACCCAAAGCATACTATATCAAATACTATCAAAAAAGAGAAAAACCTCAAAACAAAACACCCGAAGCTAAATTTAAAAGACACAAACGATATCTTTTGAAGCACATAGAAATAAGTTTAGGTGTAAAAACGATTTCACTAAACACAGAAAGATCATTTTAAGATGCACATAAGTTTGATTAAGAAACTTAAACAGTAATTTAATATGCATTATCTTAGTATTATAATTTATTTTATACTAGAAAAAGTATATTCTAGTATAAAATAAATTATAATACTAAGATAATGCATATTAAATTACTGTTTAAGTTTCTTAATCATACTTATGGGCATCTTAAAATGATATGGTATTACTGTTCATTTTAAGTCCCTTACAATGACTTAAAAAAAGCACTACATAAAATGTTTTAGAAGGATATGTTGTATGGTAACATGATTTAAATTGAGATTATGATAATTGATAAACAGAAAATACAAATGAAACCGTAACATGTGGTCTCTTTTAAATACTATCGTGGCAATATGTATTAGATACTCTTGGCAAAACCAGATGTTATTGTAACCGATGTGTTTCTGAGAAATGGGGCAGGTAGTAAATGTAGATAAGATCAGAATAACAATATTTTATGATTCAATATTAGTTATTCTTAGGGGATAGTGGTGTAATTATAAGAATGGCCTGTTTTTATATTTATTTATAGCACAAGTGGTTGCAGTTGCAGAGTAAAAGAAAGAGATTTTTTTTGGTGAATTTTTTCTATTATTCTCATATATAATTAAGGGAACTGCAACGTGGTCAGATAATTCTACTTACAACGCAAGGGATGTCGTTCTTTGCAGTCGCTAAACAAATGAAATATTCGAGATGCGCCATCTGAACTACGGTCGAACGTCATAGGGAACCCGGCTCATACAAGAATCGACCGAAGAGCGGTCGAAAACGCAAGACAACGGCAAGAGATGATCGAGCCTTAGAAAGAATGTGCCTGCGAAATCGCAAGAGAACTTCGCAACAGCTTGCAGGTGACATGTTACAGGGGTGTAATGTCACTGTTTCTGCTCGTACCTTCAGGAGACGTCTTACAGAATTAGGCCTGAGCGGCAGTAAGCCTCGACGCAAACCGTACCTCTCTCAGGAGCACAAGAGGAAGCGTTTAGCATACGCGAAAAGATACGAGCACTGGACAGTGGATGATTGGGCCATGGTGGTATGGTTCGACGAATACAACATACAGGTACGTTATGAATAATGTCGATGTTTGTATTAGCGATATTAATATTAAAGTCGACGTACTTTAATGCAACAGAAATCAACTGAAACAATGAAGCAACTTTAGCGCTATTAAATACAGTTTTGCGGCCAATCTGACGCAAAGTACGTACGACGCAGGAAAACGGGAGCTTATCATTCTGATTGCCCTGTACTAACAATAAAATTTGGTGTAGAAAGTGTGATAATATGGGGATCCATGTCCGCCTCAGGCGTTGGAGAGGTGTTTGTGTGCCACGGCATCACGAATAGTCGGCGATACTTCAGCATGTTTGAGGAAGTTCTAGAAGCGTCTGCATTAAAATTATTTGATGGAGATGATCCAGAATACTACTTCCAAAAGGACAACACACCCTACACGAATCACGCGAAGTGGTGCGTTCGCTGAAAATAACGTGCGCGTATTAGACTGGCAGGCATAATCTCGAGAACTGTCATCTATTGAACATTTATGGAAAGTATTGAAGGAAAGAGTGTCCATGTACAAAAGTGGATCCAAAATAAAATTAAAGGGTAAAATTTTGGAAAATGGGAGAAAATTCCAACATAACTATGCTACAATCTTGTATCCAGCATGTCACACAGGATCCGTACTGTAATACAGGCACGTGGTGCAAAATATTGAAAGTATTAATAAATTATCGTTAAAAGCTTTTTTATATATGTAGTATTTATTTATTAACAATACTTTCCCAAAAAACCTCTAAAACGTCAAGTGTCCAATACATATGGCCACGATAGTATATACCTTTGCTCTCTCACGATAACTTCTTAATTATTGAACAAATAGACTGGATAGACTGTTAATAATACTAATATTTTAATAAATAAGGGATAGTTAAATTTTTTTCGCTTTTTAATTATTGTATAATGCATAACAATTGTTACACTATATAGTGGGAAACAATGGTTGTCTATTGAAAACAATCAAAAGTGAAAATAGATTAAAAATCTGTATTGTTTATTGTTCACGTATATGAATATATCATTTTTATAAAGGTCGAACCAATTCAATATAAGTAATTTGTTCCTGATGTGGAAACTTTCGTAAAACAATATTTTCTTCTAAGTTACTAAGAAATTATTTAATAACAGACAGATCTGAAAATTTTTGTCAAAAAATAACTGCACTTGATGGTTGTGCTTCAATTACATACTATTAATTCCTTTTGGGAAAATTTCAAAAATTTATTTGAAAGTACTTGAAAACTTTCTTTTTATAGAAATGTATTGTATAATTTACTAAAATCCAAAAACGGACGAAAAAGAATATCTATAAAATTCTAAAGCATGAAATAGATACAAATGTTTTGAAAAACGAATACCAACGATTTTTTAATGAAAATATATCTAAGAAAAACGTAATTACACTGTATCACATTATATTGCAAAATTCTGTGTAGAGTATGAATAACCTCTTTTGTAATGCTGTTATTCCTTTATTTAAACTTTAATACTGCGTGTTTGAAATACTAAAAGTGGAAAAGAATGTGATATCTAATAAAAGAAAATAATTATCTATAGGAGAATCAGTACAAAGAGGGAAAATATTGCATTATGCAGTAATAACGTCTATGCTGAAAAAATCGTGCATCACAAAGTGTTGTTAAACAATTGAAACATAGATAGAGTACCGCTAGCAGAATAGCATATGAATGATTACGGAAAATTAAAAAATGTACCGTTACGGCATCTTAGAATTACAAACACTCTGTCTACTCTGTCGAGAGCTTTGAATCATATGACAAAGCAAATGTTGCAATAAAGAAACCCTATGTCTCAACCATCAAATAAAATAGAAGAGATTGGCATTATCAAAGAAGTACTTTATGAAACCTATTTTGGTTTATTAAGTTTTAAAGAAATGCGTTTTTCGCCTACGAAAGTGTATTTAATATAGGGGCAATGCAGCCAAAAGTTAATATGGAGGCACTTTAGGGAAAAGTATCTTTCTAAATGTACTTGATAAAGCCAATATTGCAATGAACAAATAGTATATCTCAGCCATCAACGGAAGATATTTGCATTTGCAAATAAGTACCTCACTAAACCTATTTTTGTTTATTGAGTTTTTAATAAATGTAGAGGGATAAATATTTCCTTAAAAATATGCAATACACTGTCAAACATGGAGGAGAGATTGTGCTTGTTTGGCATTGCATGTGAATTGTCAGGACAAGAAACTAGAAATAATCAGGTAGTTAATGGACTGACATGTTTATTTAAATATTTAACAAAACAATCTCCAATATAGTGTGGCAGAGTCCTACCTGTCAATAGACCATGTTTACTATTTCTCATCTCTGATACAATCTCCTGCTGTTAACCAAATAGAAAATCTACAGTCAGAAGTTAAAGGAGCAGTAAAAATGCGTGATATCTAATTAAAACAGCTGTGGCGTAAATTCTGATTAAAGGATGGGAGACAATATAACCACAAATAAAATTTGCTTTTTAGTATGCCTTAGACCCTATAGGCTAACAAGAATGTAAAAGGAGGTCTAACAAAATATTAACTTAATGACTGAAGTATTGCATTCAGACTTATGCTATTACATTGTTTAGTTAATTGCGTAATATGTAACTAAGAATTTTCTGTCTCGGGTAAGATTCAAACCTACTTCTTCTGTTTACCGAACGGCTGCTCTTACCATAAACTTATCTAAAGATGCAATATGGAATCTTTGTAATAACTCATAAATCACCTTATAGAATCGGATCTTCATTAATTGTAACCCTCAGTAAGATTTTTGATGCATACATGCATACATACACTCACGCATATATATTTGTAGACATAAATCTGAGGAAATTACCCATGCACGAGGAGAAATGGAACTTCCACTATAAAATTTAAGTACTGAAATTTGTTTGTTTGTAAGTGAAAACCCAATTAAGTATTTGTTTATCGATTAACTATTTTAAAGTGCTAAATAGCATTTGTATTAAAGCGAGAGACTACAGAATTTTTTACTGTACTAATGAACTCGGTTAATTGTTACATACAAATGAAGATAAATCATATACTATTATAAATGTTGTGTCGATGAAGGGTTTTGAAGATATCTCGAATAAATTTATTGCTAATTAATTATACTTTGCGTTATTAAATTTATTCGATAATATCCTTAAAAATATATTTATACCTGACCAAGAATTGTAATTTCTTTTCACTTATATCGATTTCAGCTTTCTAGTGTTGCAGCTCACTAGATGTTGGGTCAATGTAGTTAAATAAAACCTTGCTACCGGCATCTATCAAGAATTAACATTGAAGAAAGGAAATTAAATACACGAGGCTCTATGCTTTGTACAAGTAGAAACATAAAAAAAATAACTACATTTGTTCAGAAAAAGAATGTGTAATGTGGTGCATGTAGTTAAAAATTCTGCAGTATGTTAGTTTGCAGACATATACATATGTATGTAGATGTAAGAGATGATAATTACAAAAACAAAGGATAATGTAGAAAGAAATTAGTTTTGATGAAGTCGAAATTAGAAACGAAATATAGTTTTTGAGATAAAATTTGATATTGAATGTTCATATAAATCTGTCTCAGAGTAATATATAATTTCATAAGTTACATAATGTATTTCTATATATATATACATATATATATATATATATATATATATATATATATATATATGTTTTAATATTTTAGGTCTAGGTTATATTTGATGGACGTCTATTTGAACCCGAAACATGTTAATCTATACAATGTTTCAAATAAATTAAGTTGCCGTAGCCTTGACATTTTTACCAAATTTTTGCGCTACAGTACGAATAACTGCTTACGAAATATAAATAATTAAGGAAACATTAATGTAGGAGAGATACTTTGTAAAGTCGAAGAACCAAAACGATTTTATGTTAACATTAGTTTAACAATAATTTTCTTATATAAAGCAACTATACAACTCATAGCAAATTTCGACTTTCGACGAAAAAATGTATTTCATTCCACAATTAAGACTATAATCATTAGAGCCTTCATTTTATGTCAGTGTAGGTTGTGTTTTGATATTTTTATTGCAGATTTTAATATAACTAAATTTCACTTTGAAGTAGAACATCTCCGTAAATATATAAATTTTAATAATAAGCATTTTTTAACAACTTTCTTACATTCAAAGTATGGACTAAGTAGACAAAATATTGATATAATTAATTTCGTTTTGATCGCGAATCCTTGATAAATCAGGTTCATATAACAACTGTCACCCATAAAAGAATGGTACGCAACATAATGGAGGAAAATAAATCATCGTGTCACTGTTCTCTCGTTTCAAATAGGTCACTGGTATGAAAGCAGTCAATTAAGTATACAGAAGACACATACTCGTTGAATGTCCCTTAACGCCAGTTCAAGAATCAGATTGTATCAATTAGTATAACTACATCTGTTTGATTTTCCAAAGTAAATCTTGACAAAAGTTCTCTGGAAAAGTAATTGTCATTAATTTTGCTCAGTGATACCCTACGGTATATTTCCCGAATTTCTTCAAAAGGCTCATGATAATGTACTAAAACGAAATCTTGTACTATATCTTGATAATGTCTATTCAGATATTTTTGCTCTAACAGCGAACTAATAAAATGAGGAAAACATTGAACTTATTAAATATACCATAGACTTTTGACCCCCAACGTTTTCTCTTTATTTCTATACATTAAAGACAAGTTGCGTGAATACGTTTTACTTCAGTCAATGTACTCGGCAAGTGATATTTACAGAAATATGGAAAAGACTTTTCAAAATTGGTTTTTTCGAATCCGGAAGAACATTTTGAAAAAATATTAGAACTTATATTGCACATATTGCACGATATTGCACATCTTGACATGTAATATAATAATGTTGTTGCAGATATTAGTATTATTAGTGTTTCAAAATGTTATTGTAAGTTACAAACCAATAGTAATAATTCTTTTCGAAAGAAGCACCGTCTGTGTATTGACTGTGGTTATAAGAGAAAATTGTCAATAAAAAGAAATAAAAAGGCATTCATAAAATATCGAACGTTTCTTTAGATTGGATGCTTCTTATACAAGCTTTATGCAGCATCTAAACCGTATAGACTTTGTTATGCTCGATCTTTGGTTTAATTGGCTAAACGATCGTATGCATTTAAGATGGTGAGGTTATTGGAGGGCACCAGTCCAATCGACATGTATAAATAGAATTGACTATGGGGCGATCAAAATTATATTCGTGAGTAATTGTTCTTTTATATTAAAAATAATTAACTGTAATAAGTTATCTTAGTTGCTAAACCATATTATTTCAAAAATGATTAGATCATTGACTAAATGCTCTAAATCAAAAACCGCCAATGGTGCCTGGTATCGAGCGAGTAGAAAGGCTTTCGAGCGCTTCAACAACTTTTCGGTGTATGATATTGTGGAGACTGTCTTTGGCGTGCCAATCACTATGTGCTTCACCACTTCTTTCAATATCAATCTTTTTTTCCGTAACGGGTGAAGTGGAACATCTTGATCTCGAAGCATCATTTTCCGAGAAGAAATCGATTCTATGAAACTCCTTATACCACCCGAATATGATCATACGATGTGGACTTTAATTTTTTTTGGCACGGGAATCATTTCCTCCAAATACTGATCAATATTCACGTCAACGAAGGTAAGGGCAAGGTCGCTATTAATCCAGATTCGCAGTGAGTTTGCTGGTACCACTGAAATAATACTAACAACGCAAACAATAAGAAATTGATTGCCCATATCCGGCTTATATACCCGAACACAATTGATATGCATGCTTCTTCTTACTGCAGAGCATAAAAGTGCCCATAGAATGTGGGCAAATCAGCATACCAATTACAATTATATAATTATATATATATATATATATATATATATATATATATATATATATATATATATGTAATTGCATATGCATTTAATAATAATAAAACCTACTGCTTATTTTCAATTAAAAAATCTATTTAATAATGTAATTTATGACGCGTTTAAGGAATTGAATCTTACGGTCCTTAGTGGCTCAATTGTAGAACACTTGGTAAGCAGTGGACGGATTCGAGTCCCCTCTGATGGCATGCTTTTTTATTAATTTCCGCCTTAATTAAAGCTATGTAAGAAGCAGGAGATTTCGAGTTTCCATATACATTACTAATTTAATGTCCTTACTGGCCTTAAAAATAGCCTCATATACATACATATGTAAAACATTTTTGAAATATACAAAGAAAAACTAGAATTTACTTGTAAGATATTAGCAAAATTCAATACATATGAGTTTATTTTTTACATAAGGATTAAATATTTTGATAAAGAAAAACTAATATTAATTACATAAAAAACAATGTGTACTAAAATAAATTACATTTAATTACTTCTAAAGCTATACTGTATACGTTTCGGCTTAACAAGTCCAACTATTAGCTTGAGTAGTGAAGTTGATAGATTATATCATCAGGCAATTATTTTGTAGCCTATAAAATGTGTAATAATCTTATTTATCACGTTTTATATTTTACATAGATAACCCACTTATGTATGTGTGACCAACGTATATAAATATGTATTAACTATGCATTAACTGGACAGACAATTTCTTTCAACATGTTGAATAGGTATGTTTCTCTAACTTGTATTTATAGATATCGTCTTCTGGTGGTTTTCTCTTCAGTAACGAAACACTGTTATTAAATAATGAAAAATAATAACATCGTCAACAACTTTCTCCATTATGTTCCAATGAATTATTTTAAAGTGACATGGAATTTCTAGGAAGTTAAATGCGATGAACTCTGTAAAGTGAATACTCATAGATAATTGTTATATTAGCTATATTTACGATTTACATATAACTAATATAAGCGAATGGATAAAATACAAAACAGGATTTTAATATTTTTTAGTAATATTTAAATACTGCTGACTTAATTATTATTGACTTTTCGGGAGGAACTAGACAAGAAACATATTTGTAAAGTACAATATTATCTTAAGAAATTACTTGAAAATCAATCTTCATAGGAAGTATAACCAAAACTATAAATATTTATGAAGAAATTTAAGGTATGTAAATCAGAGAAGATTGAAGAAAGACATTTATTATAATATTTAGGGAAAGCAGTGGATGATTCTGATAGGATGAAACGGGAAATAAATAAAATTAATGTTGGCATCCTAGCAAAGTCTATGTTGTACATAGACTTTGTACATACGTATATGTGAATTGAAACAAAAATTAGCACGAAAGTTCAAAAATTATTAAATAAGTATAAAACACTATACAAAGGGTACTAGGAAAGTTTTGCAATACAGCTTTGTTTATTTAATTTTTTCAAAGTAACTTCCTCTACACTCAATACACTTCTCCATCCTCAAAAACTAATCTTTAAACCAGTTCTGCCAAGTTTCACTAGGGAGTAAAGCACACTCGTTGTCCCAAGCCCGTAGAAGGTCCTCATCACTGGAAAACCGCCTCCATTTTAGCTTCATTTTCACATGCGGAAACAGTGCAAAGTCGCAGGGAGCAAAATCTGGACTGTATGGAGGGTGCTCGAGAAGTTTCAATCCTATCGTGGTCAAATATTCTGTGCAGGCTTTGGCGCGGTGAGCTGGAGCATTATCGTGATGGAGGAATCAGGTGTCAATTCTTGACTTTGGCCGCAGGTTCTTCATAGATCTAATGACTTTAGGCAGGCACTGTTCAGTATACCACTTAGCTGTAACTGTCTTCTGTGTGTCCAAAACGACGCGATCCACAATTCCATTTTCTGACAACTACGGGTGTGTCCTCATCATCAAAGACCCAAACTTTGTTTTGAGCTTCGATCGGCACATCGTAATAGTACAGCCAAGTCTCGTCATCTGTCGCGATGTTGTTCACATACCGAGATTGTCCCTTATTAAACTTTTTTAGCATCTCCAGGCACCAAGTCATACGTCGTGTCATCTGCTCTTCAGTCGGTCAATGCGGCACCCAGAGAGAACAAAGTTTCGTCACGTGCAAATGAACGTGCAGAATTGAACAAATTGCTAGTGCATTTAAGCCTGAAGTTCCCTCTATCTATTGGTAGGTCACTCGCCTGTCCTCGCCAAGCATTTTCCTCCGTAACTGACGTTCGTGGCCTTCCCTGCCTCTCAACATCCTCCACAGTTAAATTTCCCCTTTGGAATTCTCTATACCATCTGAATATCGTTGTGCGATGTGGATAAACATCACCTAGTGCAAGAGTCATTTCTTCGAAGCACTGGTGTATGTCTAAACCACGCACGAAATTATATCGCAAAACTGCCCTTATCTCATTTCGTGACCACGATGCCATCGCAAGCACTTTACATTCTCACAGCTAATGAATTACTGAGCCCATCGTTATGGCGTCGCGGCTACTGTGCACGTCTGAACATGTCTCAACATGCAACAACAAGCAGCTTGTGCCATGATTCATTGTTGCGTCATATTGCAAAACTTTCCTAGTACTCTTTGTATTGTCTATTACATTGTGACACACTGTGACCTATTCTAAGAAGATTATGTTCGTGACCTAATTAAAAGATTTGCTTATTAATTGTAATTGTTGAATAACCAATCTGGAATAACGAAAAATATAGTGAAATATATTCGCTTTAATTATCTCTTTTCGAAGTAATTTTGTGGAATTTTAGTCGCTATACATTTTGTATCTTCTGTATGCTCTTTATAATTTTGAGTACATTAGAAATAAAGTTGAATTTTTTGTGTAATAAATGTCACTGACCTAAAATTTTTATATTGATGCGTGCATTACTAAATTACCAGTATAATAACAGGTATATTTGCACATACGTTGTCGGTACATGTTACAACATTAATTTGACATACATGATATGTATATATATATTTGCGTATAGCGTTTCATTTTGCAATAAAAACATTTTATGTTTTAATGAATCTTGAAAAAATTTTAATAATTTCTTATCTGAAAAAAATCTATTAAAGCACAGCCTTGGATTTTTTAAATTAATTATTGTAACATCATTTCCTATATTTTACGGAAATGACACTTTCACTTTTTTAACGATGGAATAATTTATGTATTTATATGGTTGCTTAGAGGACCATAATTGGGGATTATTCCACATGTACACATGTACTGCTAAAATTATAATTAGGTAGTTTAATTTCAAAGATTCACATTTCTACAGACTTTATTAGGAAAGATTATTGTTAACTATTACAAATGATAATATTTTATGTCGTAATACATATTTAGAGCATTTTATTGGCAATCCCTATTGATTATAAGCTTTTTCTATAATTATAAAAATAGTACTACACATAGAAGATTATACATTGCTTGTTCTAAAAATACTGAAATGAAATATAAAAATTTTATATTCTAATATTATTGAGTGAAGTATATAATCTAAATTAATATTTTCGGATTTAATATTTAATAACTTGTTAATTTTAATAGCGTTTAATATACATACTAATATACGTTGAAGAAAAGAATTGGGCATGAATCATTATATTTTTCTGTATCGTATAGGAAAAAGGGAAGATATTATAAAAATGCAATCAAAACAGAAAAGGAAGAATTTGACAATCAGAAAAAGGCAGATATCAAACAACTAGATGGATGCAGAGTGAAAAATTGAGATAAATGAAAATGAAAGATAACTTTTTAAGGAAAAAATTTCTTGTGGCAGGTAGTCTGAATGATAAGAAAAGACAAAGGGTATAAAAGTAAGGGCAAACAATCTATGCAGGTTAAGAAAGCGACAACAGAAGGAGAAGCAAATAAAAGAGATTTGCTATAATGAAAAAGAGAAAAAGAATGAGGAAAGCCTTCGTATTACAAAGACAAAGAGCAGAACCGTTTTGGACAACAAAGTATGTACGAGGGTAGTTTGACAAGTAGTGAGAATGGAAAAGAAAAACAAATTTTTTAAATACAAAATAATTTTTATTTTTCAATATATTCTCCTAAAAGAGCAATACATTTATTCCAACGGTGCTCCAATGTCCTTATGTCATCTCTAAAATGCCATTCCGGAAGGTTTGCAAAATACTCATTTACGAAGATGATAAGTTCGTCGTTAGACGAAAATTTCTTTCCACCTAGTGCCGTTTTGAATTTTGGAAAAAGATGGAAGTCGGAAGGGGCTAGATACGGCGAATAAGGCGCATGCGGTACTAATTGAAAATGCAACTCGTGGATTTTGGACATTTAATTTTTGTAGAAGTTCTGCATAATATTGTCCGTTTATTGTGGCACCTTTCTGAAGGTAATCAATGAGCAAAATGCCGTTTGAATCCCAAAAAATTGATGCCATCACCTTGCTTGCCGATAAAGAGGTTTTCGCTTTCTTTGGAGGTGCGGAACCATGTTCTAACCATTGTTTCGATTGTTGTTTAGTTTCGGGTGTCCTGTAGTGTATCCAATTTTCATCGCAAGTAACAAATCGCCTACAAAAATCAATCGAATTCCTCTTATAAAGGTCCAAACACTCATTGGAAATGCGCAAACGAGTGAACTTTTGATCAGTCGAAGGCAATCGCGGCACCCATCTTCCCGAAAGCTTGGAAAGGCCCAATTCTTTCGTTAAAATGTGGTGTACGCGTTCTGTTGAAATGTTTACCATGTCTGCTATCTCTCTCACTTTGAGTCGTCAATCTTGCGTGATAATATTATAGATTTTTATAATCGTTTCCTTAGAAGTCACGATTTCGGGCGCTCCAGAGCGCGCTTCATCAACACAGCATGTTCTACCACGTTTAAATTCATTTACCCATCTACTTATTGTGGCGGATGATGGAGCAGATTCACCTAATGTTTCCCGTAACTCATTTTTTATTTCGGTAGCTTTCATACCCTTAATTACGAAGTATTTAATCACCGCACGATACTCTGCTTTTTCCATTTTAACAAAACGAAGTGTTGCTTCTTTTTCAATGAGCTGTTAAAAATAAACTAATTAACCGATTTATATAAATATCGGAATGTAAACATATAAATAAGCAACCTAAATTACAGTGCATTCGTTTTACCAATTAGAGCGCCACCTATGTGTCATTCTCACTACTTGTCAAACTATCCTCATATAATGAAAAATGGAAGGAATATTTTGAGGAAAGGTTAAATGCAGAACATAGTGAGAGCGAAAAAGTAATAAATCAACAGAGGAAAAATGTACAATAGATGACATAAGAAACGGAGTAAAAAATAACAAAAGTTCATGGAGTAATAATAACAATAATCCATGCTTCCACATCCCCCAACAGCATAATGTCAATTACAAAATAAATAGTGAGAAAATTCAAATATGAAATAATTTTTATAGAAAAAATAAACCTTCTACTGAATATATCTTCAACCTGGATTTGGTTCAATGAGTTATTTATGTAGAGTTTGAATGAGAGTATTTTAAGTTCGATAGCGTAATGTCAGATTTAGAGTATATGCAACGCTATTTTGAAGCTTTTTTGACATTTAAGACGTACGACAGATAGCAAAAATAAAAGTTTTAAATTTTTAGATGTATGTATTCAATTCTCAATCTGCTAATAGTGGTAACATTAAATCCAGATTTTAGGTGCCGCTAATGTACTAATACAACCATCGCGCAATTTTTATAAGTCTGCAAGTTCCATTAAAGATGGGGTCAATATTTGTACTGTAGACATATATACCAAACGAGAACCAGAACATCTTTCAACGTAACGTACTTCTAGTTTCTATTTCCAACATTAGGACATTATTATCTAGCATCTAAAATCTGAAAGAAACCTATTATCTAATTTTACATTTCAAAATTATTTGTAAGCATATAGTTTGAAAATACCTCTTGAAACTTTTTTTGTTTATGATCATGTATATCTACAAATCAGTAAAACATAAAACTTTTGTTAGCAACTCAAATTTTAATATGTTCTTGATCAAAACCAACAATTTATGGCCAGGTTACAAAATTCAGCTCCTCGGCCAGGACAGAAGACAAAAAATTAAAACAATTTTGAAGTTTCGACAATTATTTTATTGTCTTATTCATAAAAAGAAAAACCATGTCATTTAACTGTACATAATGAGTGCCGGAACAAAATGTAATTCTGCATACATTGCTTCTTTTTAAATAAAAAAGGTTTTCCTATGTTACAGTTATTTTAGCTTAATATGTGTAAGAAACTATAACTCGCTTAACTAAAAGGTCTTTCTTAAAATAAACTTAATAATTAATACATCTCTTTTATTGCTAAGGCCAAGTGTTTTTCTACATTTTTCTATACTCGCGGCAAATATTATTTCAAATTCACCCTAGCTTTCTTCGAATTTTAAGATAACTTGAAAAAAACAAAATTTGTCTTCTTCTAGGCTTCCAGGGTGAAACCGCGTCACTGGTATAACTACCGACGTTTGGTACCCATTCATATGGGACATCTTCAGAGCTCAACTACTGGTACTGTCTGTCGCACTGAAAATCGATGTAAGATTTGTTGATTTCAATTTTCCTCAATAATTCGATATCTAACGTGGCCGCTTATAAAGTTTTACAATCTTAAAACACTTTTTTAGAGCAATTTGTTTTAATGTAAACAGAAACCCTCGATTGTTATTTGATTTCATGTTACTAGTGCTACCTTTTGTCTTTCATAGATAGCCATATTGGATTTTTAGTTACTTAGAGAGTACGTACTTTTGTTGGAAACTCTAAATTAATCAGAAAAGGTAAAAAACACTTACCATATCATGTTTGTACACTGTATTAGCTTTATCAGGGATTCAGCTGCGACAGAAAAATGTAGAAATAGAAGTAATAAAATGAATTAACCGTTAAATTTATTTATTTTGGAAAATGTGCGTTCAGTCATCTTCTTATTTCCTCTGACATTTAATAGAACATTATCTAATACTCCCTTCAAAATATTTACGATGCCTAATCAAACATTCATAGAAAACTTTCTTTGGTGTCCAAATTCTCGAATAGCTCTGAGATTTTCATCCGCCCAACAATGGAAATTGTGACCCTTGAAGACATTATCTCTTGGTAAAATGTCACTCCATAAAATAAGTGATAATATATTTTCTTGAATTTTGTAAAAAATTGTGTTGGAAAACTTTGCAAATAACAAAAAAGGATTAAAATGCTTTCCTTAAGTATTGAAAGAACTGTTGTTTTAATATATGCTCAGCTGCTATAAATGAGTTGTGTACCTACGAAAGCAAAAATTATTGAAATGAAACACCTTACTACTTTTTCGCAAAATAAGTTTTAATTTAAATACCTAGACGTACATTTCGTGTGCGCTGCACACATCTTCAGTTTTAACTCCAAAATTCCTAGTTATTAATATTCAATAGCAGATCCTAGTTTTTGCACACAAAATGTATATAGTTTTTTAAATTAAAACATGTTTTGTGAAAAGATAAAGCGTTTTATTTCAAAAATTTTTAGTTTTCGTAAGTGCTCAACTACATTACAGTAGTTGACCACATATTCAAATAAATCAGAGGTGGAACGGTAATCTTTTCTGGCGACCAATGTGAGCAAATATTTTTTATTTCGCGTCTTAAATGTTCCTTTTGTGAATTGTAAATTTTTCTTCATGTGGAAACGAAATCCTTTGATATTTCGTCCCTGTTTACTAGTATCAAAAGTGCTTTCCTCTTTATATAATCTCTTTTAATGCTGCTTAGTGTTATTTTGTCGACTTAGTAAATTTTTATGATATGACGCTATAAATCTAAAGTTAGGGACAAAATTTTTGTTTTTAGAAGACTTTCCAGTGTATTTACTTTCGCCTTTTTCTACATTTTACCAAATGTATGATATGCTCTCTATTATCTTGACAACTTCTTACGTTTTTAATTTCAATTCTCCTATTTCAAATTGTTAAAATAGTTTAAATTCATTGGATTGTTTCATTAAAATAGTTTCCGTTTACTAGAAGGCTAAAATTCCACTCTAGTAATGCTGGCATGAATAATTATTCGAAAATTATTTGTTTTATCAGCAGATATACATTCGTTCTTAATATATGTGCGTAAACTGTTCTACTTTCATTAATATTTTTTCTACCTTTTGTGATGGAAAGTTTTAAATTCATTGCGGCAATCGGGAAAGCGAATTACATAATGGTTTTGTTAATAGTAGTTAAACGACCGATGTTCTGCAAGCACTTCCTGTCTAACATTAAATAGAAACTAGAATCATATCTTACCAGTTATTTGAGTTTACAATATGAAAAATATAAGTATAAAAATTATGTATGCTGGTCAGAAATTCACGGATAATTATTAGGTAGGACGGTTCTGTTGATTTTGAGCCGAAAATCCTAATATACAAATGTTGTATTGCTAGTCGTTAAGTCACACCTTATGGGTATATATATTAGACTATCAATGTTGAAAATGTGTGATAAAAAAGTACCTAGAATTTTTCGAAATTTTCTGTGGAAAACCATTTCTGTCAAATAAAATTATACATTGTAATTAATCGTTGTATAACGAAATTTTGTCATATTCAATATTTTTTTAACAGCTTTTTTAAGGTAAGATACATATGGCAACCTTGGCTCAGAATAATGTTTGTAATTTAAAAATAATTATTTGGCAGATTTGGCATTTGTCAGTTTAACGTTCATTGTTTTCACTTCCATTATTTACTTCATTTTTGTGATATCCCAAGCAATTTGTAATATACACTTTCCACGAATGCTGATATGTATATGGTATTTGGGTTTTGCAATGGAAATGCGCACTTGACGAAAGACGAATATGCACATTTTTTCACAGTTGACGTGATGCAGGTAGACCAAGACATCGTCGTACGATTCAAGTTGAAGAGGGAATTTTGGATATTGTTCATCAGGATCCTACTTGCCGCACTAGAAAAATAGCCCAGGATATGAGCATTCCAAGTAAGACAACAGTTCTTCAGTGCTTACGGAAAGCATTTTATGACCCAGAATAATGTAACATAGAGTGATGAATACACGTTCGCAAGAGATGGTGTCTTCAACAGTCACAATTTGCTTTTTAGGGCGAATGAAAATTCCAAAACTATTCGAGAATTTAGTCACCAAAGAAATTTTCTGTGAATGTTTGGCTAGGCATCTCAAACTTTCAAATTGTATGGCCGATATTTCTTTCGAATAGACTAAAAGGAAATGAATATGTAAATGTGTTGGTGGAAGTACTGGATAATGTTTCTTTAAATCTCCATCTCCATTAAATGTCAGAAACAACATGTGTTATGTATATGTTGCAACGCGTCCTAAATTCAATTTCATAAATGCTATGTCTTTGCCCTTAAACTAATCGCTACAAGTTTCAGCATTTACGTTAATTATCATTATTAATATTTTCATTTGTCTTGAATAAAACTTGTATTTTGTCATATCATGTCTACTAATCTCTTGATGGTCTTTTGGTATGCTGCCAAATCTATAGTTCTTTTAAGCAATTCATATGGCTCAACTAATGACAATACAACATTTTTGTATTAGGATTGTCGACTCAGAATTAGTTAAAGAAATTCTCTACCTGACAATTTTCCATGAATTTTTGACCGGTCTGTATAGATTGATCGGAAATGTGTCTTTAAACAATAACCAACTAGACAGTAAATAATCTACGTTGGGCAAAATTCATTTTTAACAACTTCTTTTTGAAAAGAAGGAGCAAGTAATTGTGTTTGATGATACAGACCTTCATATACTGCAATTGCATATTAATTTAATATACCTGTAAATGTTCCCACATCGTTTTACATCATGTGCTAATTGTACAAGAAATATCAATTATGTGTGCAATAAGAAATTATCTGAACTGTATAAGAGAGCAATGATACAAGCTACAAAAAGAAAAAGTAACGTGAACTTTATGTAACTGCGCGTGTGAAAAATTGAAATAAAAGCCGCTGAGAAATGTACAGACAATTTGAAAATTAAACTGCATCAGAAATTTTGTTGTTCTTATGAACTTAAAAATTTGTAAGTTGGTAGATGTTGCTTAAAATATAATTGAGCGCACTCCTAAAATCTTAATAGAATCCTAAGAATTGAATATATTCTTTTCAATTTTCAAAATAAATTTCAAAAGGTGCGATAAAGTTTTTTGAGTATTCTAATCACTATTTGCCGATTATGAACACATTCACAATCAGATTTAACGTCGTTTGATTCCCTAAATCTATAATGGGACCAATTTTCCATAATATTCTATTTTAAAATTAATCGAGCATAAATAATATCATACAACTAGTACGTGCATTGTACCCCAAAATTGAAAATTATTTCTAAAGTCTAAGAAAATTAAAATTTGCGTCAGATAGTTTGTGAACGTTTTGACATCGTCTGTGCATTAAAAAATAAATGTGTATCAGCGAAAACTAGGAAATTACTTTTCCTATATACCATAGATACTGAATGTTACAAAACGAAGATTTTTAAAGTGCGGTCCGTGGGCTACTGACTATCCATAAGGTTGTTTCAAAGAGTCTGCTGGGAAAGTCTGATAAAAATAATAAAGAATTTATAAAAATTAATGAAAAATTTCAATTGTTGTGAAGAAAAAAACTTAAATTTAACTATAGCTTTTCAATGAAGAGAAAAAATATTCACTAATAAATATTATAGAGAGATTTTGTCACTAGCAAAAAGCAAATTATGTAAAATGCTTAGATACTTACGGTATCGCCATGTTCAAGATTAGACATCAGTTTCAATTCAAAGAGCCAAACAGTTGAACGCCGTAGATATCGTAAATAATATTTGAATTATGGTTTTCTATAAGCGGGAGATAAAGATGAACAAAAATTTTAGTGCGTACTTTGTTACGAAATATTGTTAAAAAAAGCAATAAAGCCACCAAAATTATCCAGTCACCATTGGTAAACCACCTCGTTTCTTCAAGGCAGACTTAAAGAAATGAAAAAAGCAAGACCACTATTTAAAACATTTCTATGAATGATAACGACGAAAGGGTTTTTTTGGCATCATACGAAACTTTATCGCTCATTGCCAAGTCGAGAAAGTCGTATACTAGGACGTATTACAAAAATTATGTTCAAGGACTTGTCTGAGTTAGCCAAAACTTCTCTGATCACTGTACGATTTAGTTAGTAGATTTATCACGCAGTGCGATCTGACAAGCGATTTATATTTGTTGTCCCGTCTGAAATTAAAGTATTGACAAACCTAGCACTAAAGTACATTGTATGATTTTAAATTACTTACATATGTGAGTTGGAATTTTCAACTCTCAAAAACAATGTGTCTTTAAGGTTGAAAATTTTGGAAATTCTGCTAAATTCTTGACACACTGTGAAATCAAGAAAGCAACTAATTCTTCTCATTGTCTACAAATATACTATTTTATCAATCATGTTAATCAAATGTTTTCAAGTTAAAATCGAATAGACTGCATTAGTATACAAAATTGAATATTTGATCTTTTTGTTTTTTGTAAAAAATGTATGACTCTGTTGCTACTGATTTTACAAAAATTGTGTAAAAGAAAAAAGTTGTAAGTAATTATGTGCTGCTTAATAATACAGTCTAACTGTATTTTTTATTTATTAAGCTGTATTTTCCGAGAACACAAACTTGTTTTTTTTTAATGGAATCCGCAGTCGGCCATGATTTTATAAAAAAATCATTCTATCAGCGATTCTAACGATATACCACTTGACCTAGTTATTTTTATAAGTAAATTATATCGATTCTTTTCTTTTAATTTTCGAACTTTTTAAGTAGTATGTTATGGAAACAATTAATAGACGCAAACGACAATTACTGATAAGTGTGAATCATTTAGTTTCTAACTAATGCTGACTTAGGTTTCATAAATTACCAATATGAATTTTTCTAAAAAAGAAGTGTGATAGGATGGTACATTTTGTGCTACAAAAATGCCGCACAAGCTGCGCAACAGTATTTCGAACGGTATTTTGTTCGTGTGTTAATCACGCGATCCAGTAGATGACCTAGAGAAGCTGTACTAGAAGTTTTTACTAATATTGGTGGACGTTCCCTTAGAAAAGCAACAAATTCGGTTTTAAAAATGTGAGTCTTGTACATGAATCATAATGGTAGACTTTTTGAACATCTTTAGCTTTAAATACTTTAATTACGTTGTGTTGGTACTACTTTATTTATTTTCCTTATTGTTTCTCAATTTATCATTTGTCATTATCTGTTTATTAGTTTCTCGGAGATTATTTCTATTTAAAATTACAACTCCGACAGATAAAAATGTCACACCGAAATAATAATGTTTATAATTTCAAAATTGAAAGAAAAACGTTAATAACTAACTTGAAGTTTATTATTAAAGGCGATGTTCACCTATCATTGTTACCATAACGTACTACTTGAAAAGTTCTAAAATTAAAAGAAAAAACTGGCTATAATTTATTTATAAAAATAACTGTGTCAAGTGGTATATCATTAGAATTGTTGAAAAAGTGCCTTTTTTGTAAAGTCATGGCCGAATATAGTTTTCATAGAAAAAACATAAGTTTAAGTTAGATGATTAAATCAATATTGTATAAGATTTTTCAATAGGGACATAACAATTTTTTCTTTTAATAAGAACGCTCCCTTGACCATATTCTATGATATGTCAACGTCAAAACGTCAGTTAAAGTTAACATTTTTATCATGGTGAAGTTCACGAACAAGCAACTTTTGGAAATTATTAAAAATTACTGCACCAATTCTGAGCAGGTGATAGCAACTTTAAGAGCGCTTACTTCAATTTTCGGTCGAAATAATCGTCCCAGGCTGTGCGTGCTATACTGGATAAATTCGAATCATTATATTCACTATTGACTGTTTCTGGGCCAGTGAGGCAACCCACCGATCGAAGTACGGAAAATATCGCAGACATAAGTGCTTCAGTACAAAATGAGCCAAATCAGTCGATTCCAAGCCGTTCACAGGAATTGGGAAATTATCGAATCACATCATGGTGAATTTGGCGTAAATATCTTGAGTTCTGCAAAAGTTTAAAGGAAATCCTGAATTTCATCGAAAAATCATCTTCAGCGATGAAGTTCATTTTTGGCCAAATGGCTTTATCAATAAGATAAATATGCGTTAGTTGACAGCACTAAACTCAATCGTGCTTCATGAGACTCTATTACCACCACAAAAAGTGACCGTGTGGTGTGAATTTCATGCCGGAGATCTGATTGGACCATTTTTTTCGTCCATGATAATAATCGCCATGTTACGGTCAATAGAATTCGCTATCGTGCCATGTTGAAAGATTATTTTTGGCTAGAATTTGATGGACTTGACGTCAGTGATATGTAGTGAAACAATTGATCTTGCAAAGGAAGTTCGGTAACCGCGTAATCTCGAGAAATGATCCGGTCGAGTGACCACCTTGCTTATGTGATTTAACGCCATTGGATTTCTTTTTACGAGGTTACGTTAAGTCGTTGCCAACAATGTTAGATGAGCTCAGGCACAATATGTGAAATTGCCCACGTTCCGGCCGATATGTGTAAATGAGTGGTGGAAAATTGGCTCCAAAGAATCGATCTCTGCGAACGTGCTCGCGGTTGTTATATGAACGAGATTGGATTCCATAGTTAAATGTAACATATGTATGTACTGCACCTGGAATAAAATTAAGCCCGATATCTTAATTATTCTGTTTTATTTAAATACAAAATTTATATGTCCTTATTGAAAAATCCGATATAAGAAATATTTTATCCAAAGTGTATATGTAATAGGCGTATAATACAAATATAAAATACTTCAATTTTCCTTCTCTAGTAATAATTATATGTTTATATATCATCTATAAAAAATAAAATAAACTAGTGTATGAATAAACATTAAAGAAAACTGTTTAGGTGTCAGATAATGAGAAAGAATTATGAATAAAATTGCGATTTAACGTAACATAAGAATGGAGTAATAAAAAAAATCGTGTGGACATTCACTCAGATTTTTGAATAATAACAATGCTAATATTTTATTTCTATAGTACAAAGGGTACTAGGAAAGTTTTGCAATATGACGCAACAATGAATCGTAGGAAGCTCCTTGTTGCTGCATGTTGAGACATGTTCATACGTGTATAGTAGCTGCCGCGCCATGTCGATGGGCTCAGTTATTCATTAGCAGTGAGAGTGTAAAGTGCTTGCGATGGCGTCGGGGTCACGAAATGAGATAAAGGCAGTTTTGCGTTATAATTTCGTGCGTGGTTTAAACATAGGCCAGTGATTCGAAGAAATGACTCTTGCACTGGGTGATGTTTGTCCACATCGCACAACGATATTCAGGTGGTATAGAAAATTCCAAAAGGGAAATTTAACTGTGGCGGATGCTGAGAGGTCGGGAAGGCCACGAACGCCAGTTACGGAGAAAAACGTTACTACTGTGAGGAAAATGCTGGGCGACAACAGGCGAGTGACCTACGAACAGATAGAGGGTACTTCAGGCCTAAATGCACCAGCAATTCGTTCGATTCTGCATGATCATTTGCACGTGAAGAAACTTTGTTCTTTCTAGGTACCGCATCGACTGACTGAAGAAAAGATGACACGACGTGTGACTTGGTGCGGGAGATACTAAAAAAGTTTAATAAGGTACAATCTCGGTATGTGAACAACATCGTGAGATTTGGCTGTACTATTACGATGTGCCGATCAAAGCTGAAAACAAAGTTTGGGTCTTGGATGATGAGGACACACCCGTAGTTGTCAGAAAATCCTGATCTGTAAAGAAGAAAATGATAGCTGTATTTTTCAAATCGAACGGAATTGTGGAACGCGTTCAGCTCACCGCGCCAAAATCTGCACCAAATATTTGACCACGACAGGATGAAACTTCTCTAGCACCCTCCCTACAGTCCAGTTCTTGCTCCCTGCGAACTTGTACTGTTCCCGCATGTGAAAATGAAGCTGAAAGGGAGGCGGTTTTCCAGTGATGAGAACCTTCTGTGGACTTGGGACAACGAGTGTGCTTTACTCCCTAGTGAAACTTGGCAGAACTAGTTTAAAGATTGGTTTCGGAAGATGGAGAGATGTATTGAGTGTAGAGGAAATTACTTTGAAAAAATTAAATAAACAAAGCTGTATTGTAAAACTTTCCTAGCACCCTTTGTATATACATATGCCGAAATGCTTCTGTTTCACTTCTGTTGTATCCTGTGATCTAGAGCGTTTTTTGTGTTCTAATATATAATAATATACTTTTCTTCCAAATAATAGTATGTGTAGCTACAGTTTGAAGTAATATATTCATTATGCTCTGTTGCAGTAACAATATTTTTGTATCGCATTCAGTAAAATGACTTAAGAGCAGATAATTTACAACTTCTATGATGTTACCTACAAGGCAATAATATTTCATTTTCATTATTACTTTCTAGTTGGCAAGGTATTGTATCTTTATAATCTCACCTGCTTTCATTCCAACTTGATTATGTAAAGTGTCTCACGGTTGGCTATAAGATGGGGAGACCA
The DNA here is from genome assembly GCA_031893035.1 of Dermolepida albohirtum. NCBI lineage: Eukaryota > Metazoa > Arthropoda > Insecta > Coleoptera > Scarabaeidae > Dermolepida > Dermolepida albohirtum. Next base: position 46,337 of record JAVIWB010005942.1, read on the forward strand.
AAATTTTTCATGAAAGATTTAAAAGTTATTACAATGTCTACAATAACTTGGGAAGCGTTTTGTAGTAGAGTATATCAAAAAGGTTCAGAAAGTAACATAAATAAGTAAAAGAACTGTAAATGTATTTGTGAGCATAGTACACCTCTTTTGAGAAATTTGATCGAATCTACTATAGATATTATATAACAACATAATCTGCACACAATATAATTTAAGGTAGACATTTATGCATAAATCAACTTTTCCTCAAAATTGAAAACATATATAATAGGCCTTATGGACTAAAGTCTCTAAAGAAAATGAAATTAGAAATTGAAAAAGTAAAGTAGTATAACTATTATCATATGTTAGCTAGACAACACTTACGAATCACCAACAAATTTTGAAAAATATTTTTATAATTCATCTAAATATAATTCACTTTTTTATAGTGTGTGAAGGCCAATTAACATTTTTATAATATTGTTTTTCTTTCTAACATGTTATTTTTTGATTTATGTTTTTACGAAATTAATTTCAAACTGTAGTTGTCATTCTCAGTCTATTTGTGTGATTTAGGGAAAAATACTCAACACATGAGATAAAAAGATGTACACTAATTAATATACTTACAAATTGTTTACCTAATCAATTCTTAATGTACTTTTCAGTAAAACTCTTTGTTAGTTTCTTTGAGGGATGTATGTAAATATATATAAAAATGCCTGGTAGAATTTCATATACTTATCTTGTTTCAGAGACTACAGCCCAAAAGGAAGAAAGAAAACCGGAAACAGTTCAAGATCTTTTTAATACGAGCTCTTGCATACCGAAACCTTATAAGTGTCCACATCCGCAAATACAGTTTTTTCTATATACAAGGTAATTTTCTATAATAAATAGATGATTGTTTTCGCAGATAGTGGGCGATATTTCGCATTCAAAATCTAAAATTATTATACTGGAATTTTGAAAAAACATTAGGAAATCTATATTTGTATAGATATTATAATACTTTGAAATATATGTATTAGGCATATGTTTAAGTACATTTACACAAATGTCTGAGGCTTTTATGGGAATGAAAGAACGATTTTGTGGATTTAAAAGTGTAGTTTATCAATTTATAATCCATGTTTGTATATGTAAAAGTCAAATTTATCTAGTAGTATGCTTCTGAGTATAAAAGCACTTTTATTAAGTGGCCAACACATTTTTCAAGTTGATGATGAAAATATAAATTTAGGACAATATTATAAATGTTAATTCATGTGAATTTTCTATAATAAATAGATGATTGTTTTCGCAGATAGTGGGCGATATTTCGCATTCAAAATCTAAAATTATTATACTGGAATTTTGAAAAAACATTAGGAAATCTATATTTGTATAGATATTATAATACTTTGAAATATATGTATTGGGCATATGTTTAAGTACATTTACACAAATGTCTGAGGCTTTTATGGGAATGAAAGAACGATTTTGTGTATTTAAAAGTGTAGTTTATCAATTTATAATCCATGTTTGTATATGTAAAAGTCAAATTTATCTAGTAGTATGCTTCTGAGTATAAAAGCACTTTTATTAAGTGGCCAACACATTTTTCAAGTTGATGATGAAAATATAAATTTAGGACAATATTATAAATGTTAATTCATGTGAATACTAATTAGGTACTTGAATGAAAATATACATTCCTTTCATTTTCATTTCGTATTATTCTACTTTTAAATATTAAAGTGCATGAGGTTATAGGTATATTATGTATAGCATTGAGTTCTTAATAAAACACCTCTGTTTAGGTAGTTTCGCCATTTTTGTATTAGATCGATGCATATGAAATGGTTTTTGCTTTCGTATAAGAAAAGTGCGTAGAAGTGTGTAGAAACGGCGCGATGTTAGTTACAAAGAAAAATTTGTATTGAGAATGATAAGATGTTTGTAATGTGAATGGATTAGTTGATATTTGTACTTTGTGAAAGCAATATCTATTTTGTCCAAGTATCTATTTATTCATATATTTTTTTAAATTGTTCATTGAATTCAAATGAAATATACATGATTAGGCATAGAAACTTCTTCTTTTTTAAGGTGAATAAGATAGGAAGTATTGTAACAGATAAAATTCTTATTTACTAATGAAAGATCATATTTTAAGTTTTAAACAAAATATCTTGAAAGTAGTAACTACCATTCTCTGTGCATTCATGTAACTGTTCGATCAATTTCTTGCTGATTAAAATTATTCAGCTGAATTAGGTTTCTGGGGCGATGGTTAAAGCTCATTGAAAAAAAATTATAGTACACTGTGAATTGACAGTAACCGATTGATGGTCATCTTCAAAAAAATAAAGATGTCATTATAGTATCTACTCGTTTGGGGATTTTTGCACCACAGTGAAGGTCTCTATCCACAAAGCAATTGATTTTCTGAGAGGAACTTGATCTGAAACGCACGCCGCACCGTCACATAGAAAGCGTAGTTCGAAATAGATCCACCTCATGTTTTTTATTTAAGGGCCGAAACGTAAACTTCCGCGAATGTTATGTTTACCGAACCCATTCCCCTTGCCTTTGCAACGTGCCTTCAAAGAGAATAAGTTTCTGCGCCCCATACTATACATTACAATGTGATATTAATTTAAATCTCGTAAATATAAAAGGTGTACACAAACAGGCAATAAAAACACCCTACCATATTAGAATTTGTATCTTAGTTATGTATTTCGACAACTAAGTTGCCGCCTTCGGTAAGAAGTAAATACAGTGTTGAACATGGGTGCATAGTAAAACTACATGGACTCATCTAGGATTATTTTTCAGAAACTGCTTTCTTTAATTTTGCTATTAGAATGATATAATACTATCTAACCCTTTGTAGGATAGCCTATCAAAGTTAACCCTTTTAAATTTCACTAAATCTTACTTTTTACTTACTTTTTTCATCGATGAAAATATCTCTGCTTTCTTTTGGAAAAGAACCGTCATTTTGAGATCGTTAGTTTTTACGAACAAAATACTAATACTAGATTTTATGAACCATAATAAATATTAGTAAAAAATGGCATCGACTTTCCTAGAAGTTTGGATATGCCCAATTCTATAAATAAAGTGTGGTGTATACGTGTAATCGTGAACATAGCTAGAATAGTTTACGTTTCTAGTTATGTCCTTGATGTCGATTCTATGGATAGACCAGGGTTATTATAGTTGTTGATTGTCCAGATCATGTACCACTTTCTGGTTTTGTACCACCACGTTTAAATTGTTTCTTCGGGTGAATAAAGCCTAAAAGCGTAAAACTTTTGAAGGAGTTGATGAAGAGAATTTCTCGCATATGACATGAATATTATGATGCGAGTGGCTGCACGGTAATGCACCATCTCATCCTATTGTGAGCCAATTTCTAAACAAAAGCGAAGGGCGATGTTCAATGTTCAAATGGGAATCACTACTTTCAATGGTATCCTAAACACCGATATAATGAACTCATTTAAGGCATTGATTGAAGATACCAAGTGTTTCTCACCGCTGTATGAGTGTATTTATTTAAATAAACAACTCGACAAATTGTAATTAGTCCGCGTTGTATTGTCCATCAAAAGTGTGACTTATTTTTGGGCAAATATTGTGATTGTTATAATGAATCAATATTTTTTTCTTTCAAAATAATGAGAGCACATTCTTTGTATCATTATGTATTTTGTGAAACTGTTCAGATGAAATATCAAGCAACTGTAGGTGAACATATGTTCGTATATAACACACATATAGTAACCATCCTAAACTTATGTCATTATAAACTCTACTACATTAATATTCACAGGACGATTTGCTTTCACAAGAATATTTTAATTTTTATTTCTGAACTTTCTTTCTAAAGTAGTAAAAGTGAACTAAAGGAATTATTAAGAAACCGAGAAAACTGTTAAATTATGTTAATAAATATTCTTACTTTTTCTCTTCGAAATATTCTATATATGCAGATCAGTATCTAGACATGTTAGGAAACAAACAAATGAAAAAGATATTTACACATATAATTCATTAATGAATTCTTTAGGAATAGAGGCACTCGTTGATGTACGAAAATGGCCATGTGTACGCAATAAACATCTCAAAAATATTATAATTAATATGTATATAAAGATATATAATTATACAGTGCTTAATACAGTAGACACTAGATAGAGTGACCATCGCATAACGGAAATCTCCATAATGTGAACAACATATTAATTATGCTGGATCACCGTCTACCATGACCAAGTTACGCCTTAACTTATGGAAACGTTTCTTTAATTTAGCTACTTCTGAGAATGCCTTAATATGTAATTTATATAGAGAAGCGTACTTAATATAATGTGTGAAACTATACCAAGTATTTTGATTTTATATTTAGTAGTTAAAAATAATTCACTAAGAGTCGATAGTACAATTAATTAATGTATTTATTCAATAGTTCTTTAAATGTATTAACTCGGTGGACAGAAGAGATTGATGTTGACGTTAGCAACTTTATAGTTACCGACCTTATAGTTAAGAGAAAAAGTTGTTATAGAATAAAATAAAAAAATCCTCAAAGACAAACAAATATTTTCGATTTCTTTGACAAATAATCAGTTTTTATTATTTTTTTTTAATCTGGTCCTATTTCTAATGAGTAATAATGTTACATGTGTTTATTTTGTTAATTATAAATGTTTATTACATATGAGATACAACCTTCATTAACATGAATAAATCGATAATGTGAAAAACCGTTCTTTTTTTGTGTTCGCACTATCGCGTGTTTACTGTGTAGTAAATATTATTAAATAATAATTAATGAATAACATATTAAACAAATCCATCTCTTAGTAAACTACTCATATTATTTATTAAAAATTGCATGTAGCTACATTCTAAATAGAACAATACAATTTTCGGAAGCATTTCATATAACTAAAAAATTTATAAAAATGAATACATTTATCTACTCAGCTAATACATTAGATGCTAAAATGTCGAAGCATTATAAGATACATATGATATTTTCGCCCTATTGTTTTGTCTACGACACGAATTTGGGGATATTTCTTCATCTGTTAATGACTGTTTGGAAAATATAAATATAGGCATATACTTCCTATGAACAATTTTGATGAGAGATGGGCAATTACGGGGATCACCGATGAAAATATATGTAAATGGCTGAATATTTTGTAACTGAGGAACAGCTTATTTTCGTGTATATTTAGGTACAGACAGGAATTCTATATAAAAACTTCTTCACAATTTAAAAAAATCTAATAGCTTTCAGTCAGACGATGTGTTCGATAATGTTTCAGGTGATAAAATCTGTATTTATTGTTACTGAAAGGAAAGCAGACAACAATCAACTTCTTTCGTTGATCGCGATTTTAGAGAATCGTTGTGTAGTGAATACTGTATGGTAGACTATCATTCATTTGCCAGCAATGTTTGTAAAGTGCCTTCGTACTAGTTTTGAAGTTGAATAGCATGCATGAAAACAACACATAACTATAGCTTAAATAGTGCTATTTTTCGCTATCTCTTATATGCAATTAATAGTTCATTCGCTTTACACTTTGAATTTGGTACTATGTGTCTTCTTCCCATTCTAGAAGATCACATATCACGGTTTTCAAACTGGCAGCCTCCGAGGGATTTCTAAAACGTTGAATTCAGAGTTTCGATAACTGATTCTGCTGAATGGAAAACTATCAAAGTGAATACTTCGAAACAGTTTCTAATAATTCGAATGTTAATAGAGAAAAGTATGATAATTTAAAGTTTTTTGTATGATTTTGTAGAAATTTTTGTTTTTATTTATTTATACTAAACTTGGCGAGTTAGAAATTAGGTGTGCAGCAATCAATCGGTGTAAAGTGACAGAAACATATCAGTGAACGTATTTAGTTGATTACAATAGTATTAATTTAACTACTACTAATCCAATAAAAAAATCAATGGCTTGAGGAAAAACTTCTATTCGCCAAAATAATTGAGCAAACATTTAATACAAACCTGTGGTCAAACATACAGCAGATGTCTATTAGACTAAGAATTTCAATATGCTTTTTCTAGATCAATTACATATACAAATACATTATGAAGTATATGTTGCAATATCGAATTAATAGAACTAGATTTTTGGGTTGAGATCTAATTCTATGAAGACACGAAAAGAAAACGTTGAAACAGTGCTTGAATTTTAAAAGTGTGTCAACAAACAAACTGCAGCGATTAATTTATTCGTTTACATATGTATATTCAATGGATATTTATACTATCTAATAATAGTGACGGACTAAATTGTATGATATATTACTAAGTTAACATTAATCAAATGATATTGAGAAAGTTAACTTAAAATAGCATTTTATAAAGACAGAAGAGGGTATTATAAAACTTTAAGCACCAACAAAACCAAATCGCTAAATGTGAATTTATTTAATTATATTATTGAAAATTGTTAGCTGTGTACATGTATTGTGTAAGGAAATGATGCCTTCGATATTGAGGTCAAAAAAGTAAAAGCGGATATATGCTTAAAATGCGTTGCATACTAATGGCCATGTTATTAATATAAAATTAAACTGGACGCATTGAAAGAACGACCATTAAAATACCAGTTAGAAATTTGAATATAAAAAATTGTACATAGTAGATTTCTATATTTTGTACCTCTATTTTTAATTAACACTCATTTATACATATGCATATTGATCTGTATTTTACAAGGATTGATAGCATCATAAAATATGAATCTACAAATAGGATAACATCATAAATCACGACCATATTATTTATTTATAAGCGACAACAAACATTGATATCGAAGTCACTAGCTGACAAAAGTTTGCCGTGTTCCAGGGTATTGCTGAAAGCCCAAATGAATGGATTATTATTCTTATTAAGAAGGTTCCAAAAATATTCAAGTGCAACTCATACTCGTAACAATACAAATATGTAGTAAAGACAACAGAAAATTAAAGTATATTAAATTCTATTTATTATTACATTTTTAAGTATATTTTTTGTAGGATATTAGTAATTAAAAAAATTAATTAACGAAAGCTAATATAATATTTACAGGATGATTAATATATAATTTATTTATTATTTATTTTAAATAAATATAAGTGTTATTTTCTTTAATATACATAGTCTGTCGTAGAGAAAACGGAACTTTTTTAAAATAGTAATTCTTAGTCTCGTCATCTATTAAAAAAGTATGCGTCGCTAAGGTAGATCTTTTTCCAATGTTATGTCAAAATATCATGACATTTGCATCATTAGGAGCAGAGAAATTGCGCATAAAGTAACAGTGTGTATTTGGCATTGGTCGAAAAATGAATTTTGAACAAAGAGCAAATATCAGGTTCTGTTTCAAACTCGGTAAATCGTTTATTGAAACGTTATAAATTAATATTAAGAATAATAGAATAGGTGGCACGTTGACTATATTTATTCAAGTCCATTCAGCTTTGATACAGCGATTAGTACAATTAAGTAATTCTTTTAATGGGTCTTTTTATGTCTGTTATTGAAATATTTTATTAAAGGACTTAATGATTGCTATTTAAACTCCTTCAATAGTGTCTTAACGCTTTTCTTTACTCAACAAATGAAATTAGAGGAAAAAACATTAATTGGCGAGCAATCCATCATATAAATTTGGTGCTCTTTCGAAAACTATCTTACAATGACAAATTGATGAGTTAGAGTATTTGTTTTAAGAAATTAATTTTGTCAATTTAACCCTTCTTACCATGCCATTCGTCCCATTTATTAAAATGTATTAAGTACTTCTTAAGGGCTATTAATTAGCGTACGTGGAAATGCTACGTTATTTGGTAACTAATTGTAAATCAAGCCATAAATAAATAATACGTATTGTAAGGTATACTAATTCAATTTAGTTGGAAGACATGTAGGTTTAAAGCTATTAAGGCGTCTTATTTCTGCGTCTTCGTTCATTAATTTATAGGAAGCATGTTAGAATGTGCTTATTTCTATATTTTTCATTGAACTTTTGAACATTTGGTTTCGCTTTTACTATTGGCACTTTGAGGTAATTATGGATTATTACATTGGGACTGTATCAACTAGCACTTATAATTTGACACAAAACCTTGTTTTTAAAAGTGAAGCATTTCAATATTATCACTTGTTCACCACAGTTTGATACCGTATGTCAATATAAGTTTTAAGATTGATTTGTAAAGCTACAATTTGTTATTCATCGTAAGTTTGGCTTTACTTCCCACCAACCAATATAACTTTCTACATTGCAAACTAAGTAGCTTCCTCTTTACGAAGATATGTTTCTGCCAGTTTAACTGCTGTTTTAATGTTTTGCAAGATACTTCGTGATATCAATATGCTTCGGACGCTGACTATTGAATAAGACAGAAGACATTTTTTCTTTCGGTTTGAGAATATACAAAGGGTACTAGGAAAGTTTTGCAATACATCTTTGTTTATTTAATTTTTCAAAGTAATTTCCTGTACACTCAATACACCTCTCCATCCTCCAAAACCAATCTTTATACCAGTACGGCTAAGCTTCATTAGGGAGTAAAGCACGCTTGTTGTCCTAAGCCCACAGAACATCCTCATCACTGGAAAACCGCCTCCTTTTTAGCTTCATTTTCACATGCGGGAACAGTGCAAAGTCGCAGAGAGCAAGATCTGGACTGTAGAGAGGGTGCTCGAGAAGTTTCAATCCTGTCGTGGTCAAATATTCGGTGCAGGCTTTGGCGCGGTGAGCTGGAGTATTATCGTGACGAGTAACCAGGTGTCCATTCTTGACCTTAGCCGCAGGTTCTTTATAGATCCAATGACTTTAGGCAGGCACTGTTCAGTATATCACTTAGCTGTGACTGTCTTCTGTGTGTCCAAAACGACGCGTTCCACGATTCCACTCGATTTGAAAAATACAGCCATCATTTTCTTCTTTACAGATCGGGATTTTCTGACAACTACGGGTGTGTCCTCATCATTAAAGACCCAAACTTTGTTTTGAGCTTTGGTCGGCATATCGTAATAGTACAGCCAAGTCTCGTCACCTGTCACGATGTTGTTCACATACCGGAATTGTCCCTTATTAAACTTTTTAGCATCTCCCGGCACCAAGTCACACGTTGTGCCATCTGCTCTTCAGTCAGTCGATGCGGCACTCAGAGTGAACAAAGTTTCTTCATGTGCAAATGATCATGCATAGTCGAATGAATTGCTGGTGCATTTAGGCTTGAAGTACCCTCTATCTATTGGTAGGTCACTCGCCTGTCCTCACCAAGCATTTTCCTCACAGTAGTAACGTTTTCCTACGTAACTGACGTTCATGGCCTTTTCGGCCTCTCAGCATCCTCCACAGTTAAATTTCCCCTTTGGAATTCAATATACCACCTGAATATCGTTGTGCGATGTGAATAAACATCACCTAGTGCAAGAGTCATTTCTTCGAAACACTGGCCTATGTTTAAACCACGCACGAAGTTATAACGCAAAACTACCTTTATCTCATTTCGTCACCACGATGCCATCGCAAGCACTTTACAATCCCACTGCTAATGAATAACTGAGCCATTCGATATGGCACAGTGGCTACTATGCACGTATGAATATGTCTCAACATGCAGCAACAAGCAGCTTCCTACAATTCATTTTTGCATATTGCATTCATATTGCAAAACTTTCCTAGTACCCTTTATAATATGCACAGACTTATTTGGATTGGCTTTTAGTTACCACATTTTTTATCATTGTTGAATGCAACTTTGTAAATTTTGTGATGGTTTTGCAAGAACAGATGAGACGCAGTAGCGTAGGAAAAGTTAGCTATTGCAGTCAATCGTGTGTCGGAATATCTACTGTAAAAGTAAATATATTGCAGATCTTGCAGTACACAATATTCGATGTTAGGAAGGGCCGTGTGCACAACTTTATTACAAGCTTACGGATTGTTTAGAAAAGCGGCAGTATCGTTTTGTCTTTAAGTCTTTACTCACTTTATTAAGGAATCTATGAATTTGTTCGATCGCTCTATGAATAGAAATTAATTGTTGTATTTCTTAAATTGCTTTCACACTCTTGAGAAAGATTTTTTCAAACACCTTAGATAATAACAACAATAGATTTCCGTCCGTAGGAAACAATTTCATTTGTTGAGTTTTCTCACTTGGGAATCATTATGACTTTCGCGACCTTCCGCTGTCTACGAAAACAGCCTAATAGCATTAAATATACAAGTCAATGATTTAATAAGAAGCAATAGAAACTCCTGCATTGCTTCCCGTAAAATAGTCAAAACCAGGTGCTTGGATGTCTGCTTATATCTCATCAGGAAAATGTCTAAATACGTTTTCCAGGTAATCTATAATAACAGCTGCTTAATCATTGTTGGTTTTAAATCAGTTACCATTTATACTATATAGGAGGATTTTTTTGTTAAGGTCTGTTGAAGTGTTTAGCGGCTTTCCGTAATGGTTGTTTCTGCAGATGTTAAACGTTCCAGGTAATTTTAAATTTCTTTGTTTTTTAGTTTCATTATTAATGCTTTCAGTTTTTTAGCTGCTCGATTAAATGCTGCTATTATCTTATTGTCGAACAACCGATCATTTTGCTAGTTTTGTTTGGAATATCTGTTTTCTCTGATTTTTTTCTTTAAAGAACATTTTTTGCGTGATCTTATTTTCTTCTCAAGTGTGTGTTACATTTCAAACTCCTACTTTTATATTTTTAATTAAGATTGTAATTGTGCTATCGATTCGTTTGGGAATAGGCTGTAGCTACCACCAACTAGGCTCATTCATTAAACGCGGCCCGCGAACGTATAGCACATTAAAGTTTGGCCCACAACATGTCAAAGGTTGCCCATACCTGATCTACATAATCGCCCTTGTTTCAAGTTCTTAGTTTCTGGCTTCTATTCCTTGTACTATCTGTGCAGGATTAGCAAAATTTTTATTTCTATTTGTTCATACATTAACGAAAGAAAATTATTAGGAAAGGCGAAAGTAGTTGTTCGTATTGTTTGTTGTATTATTAGAGATCGATATATCATCAAATAAAAGAATAGGATTAGTTGTCGAGACATTGCACAAATACCGAAAAGCTGATTCTAGAGAAAGGAAAGAACATGTCATGTTATTTATTGTGACCGTTTCTTAACATCCTTGGTGGTGTGATGGGATGTGCAATGCTACGACACGATGATGGCGATTTTTAACAAAACTACGATATTGTTCAAAGGAAGGCTTTAGTTTTACAAATTATAGTGTATAAAGTGAAATTAACTGATTAAAATAAATCTTTGGATTGCATAAGAAGTAGTAGTATATTATATAGGAAATGGCTAGCAGAAATATGTTCGAAAGTTTGAGTCTATTAAGCATCACAGTATCTTCAGTCTACAAATTTTCACTTAGGGTAAATCATAAATCGATTGATGAACTGTTAGCGTTGCTCTGTAAAGAAAAGACGTGAGTGCTTAATAAAATTAATAGTGTTGAAATTAATCCTTTCTAAATGCTTAAAACACATAAAACATGTAAATATTTTTACATGATCTTAAATACTGGTAAAACCTAATACTTGATTAAAAAATTTTACGTGTCCTGTTCATAAATATTTATAATATATGACTAGTATTTGCTTATATTTGGTATTCTTCATTCCACGTTCTATATTTCAGGAGAACGCAAAGAAGCCCGGAACTTATAGACACGAGGCGTGAAGATTCTTTATATAATTCACTTTATAATAGGTTACATCCAACAAAAATTGTAGTTCACGGCTTTGGTGGAGGTAGAAACCTTTCACCTAGTACTGACATGAGAGACGCTTATTTTAATGAAGATGACTATAACATTTTTATTGTTGATTATGGTACATTGGTAAAAGAACCTTGTTTAAAACAAATGGAATGGGCCCCTAGATTCTGTGCTAAATGTATAGCTCAACTTATAAGATATCTAACTCAGCATCCTCGAGGAGTTAAAGCTGACCACCTACATTTGATAGGCTACAGTGTCGGTGCACATATTTCCGGATTGGTGTCCAATTACTTAAATCGAGCCAAAGATGGGAAATTAGGTAGAATAACAGGTGAGTTTAGAAAATTTATTTAATATTTAAGGTACTAAATTAATGTAACTGCATTTAAAGGGCAAAATGGAGATATAGATAAATAAATAGAGAATTTCCGAAATTTCTTTTTCAAAAACGTGCCATGAATATTTTTCTTGAGATAAAACATTTAAAATATTGTGCAAAAGAAACTCTTAATAATATTGCTTTAATTTTATTTTACAGTGGATGTCATGAATACGAAAACATATGAAAATTATTTATTTTGTTCAAAATAATTTTTGTATATATTTGCCCAAAACTGTATATTATTTGGAATTGGGTTAATATCCATGTACATTTCTTCTGTTCCAATGTGTAGATAATTAAATTGATTTAAAACAACTGGATCCCATTTACAATTTTCAAAATTATCGGGCGTTGGATTATTATATTTTGCAAAATTCGTCCATAAGTCTATCATATTTCTCAAAACTATTCCTCCAGTACTTTCTTCTTCAATATTGTTAGGCGTTAATAAATTGTGAAATAGATATCCCAATTCATCGGAATGTGCCGCGCCTAAAATACATTCGTAGTTTATGATATTAAATATAAGAGGTACAAACCTGGATACACCGCAGTTGTCACATCTAAGAATTTAGCTAAATTTAATTCAGTATCAGCAGTGAAATAATAGAAATAAATAGGATATGACGATGTTTCTAAATGTTCCATTATTGATCTATATGCTGGAAAGGCAAAAGAATAATCCCTGTATAAATTTACAGCGCCAGTAATATTGTCTCTATTTGGTTCCTTATCGCCATAATAAAAATACTTAATTTCTTCACTCAAAATTTTCTCCTCTTCAGAACCAACATTAATTAATAAATCATCTGGTATGTATGTGGTAAAATCGGTTATTAAAATCGATTGACCAGTTGACAACCTCGAGATTAATTGTAAAAGAAGCCCTTCCGCATCGTTAACGCCTATTATTAGCGGTACTTGATTATAATTACCAGATCGTATTATATCGAGAGGGTTTTCTTGAATAAAAGATGGTACAATTGACGCTATTTCTACTACAGGTCTTGAGATGTAAGGATAAGTAATAGTTATTATCTGAAACATAATCACATATTATAAATTGATTACAATACTGTTGTTAAAGTTTATCTTTTTATATTGTGTATGTTTTGTTTTATCCAGATTGCTAGAGAATTTTTTCAGTACATAATAGTTTTAGTGAAATTTAAAATAATACGAATATACTAGTTCCAGAATATTTTCGTCATGAACAATACCTTCATCCAATATTAATTTGATTAAAATATTGTATACAGTATCATAAACTACTTCAAAACTAATTATTGTTTTACTTTCGAAGAAAGAAGAACGTGTTTTGTTCATTCGAAATTTTGCGAAAGAATTCAGGTGCACAATAAAAAGTGTTGGAACCGTAAGGATAAAGTACGTAGGTGAACTTTGCTATAAAATTAAAAAACGTTCATATTAAAAAGTAACCATTATACAAGTTACTTTGAAAACAGATCATGCAATATACAAGATGTGCAATAGTAATAGTAAGCTTCCTAAAGTATGTAGCAGTGCTACAAGCTCAATCTCTAATTAATCTTATAGAACCTAACCAACAAATATACCATTAGTTCATGTTCGATTACCAGAGTATACCCCATTGTAAGCTAAATTGTAGTAGAATTATGTTTTAACCCACCAGTCAAAATTGATGTGGAATGGCAGGAAATTCGAAAAGAAAAACTATAGTGAAGTGCTTCAGCGGCCTATAGTAATATACATTCATTTTGACAAATTATTATGACGAAAATATAAATGAAAAAGAGAAAAACGAAACCGTCGCCAATAATAGTATTCAAAATTGGTATAGTTGTTTATATCATATTTATAATTTATTACAAGAAATCGCTTCAAGAGGATATTCTGTTAAAACTTTTTGTTAATACATATATTTTATTTTATCAGAAATAAAATTATGATTTCCGCATGTGATAGCATATATACATATGTATGTATATATTAGTTCAACGCGCCCCTAATAAAGTGCAGTATCCGTAATCGGGGTCAAGCACAAAATTATTACTGCTCAGTATAATACGTGTTAATTTGCGAGGGATATTTTCAAAATTCTAAGGATTTGGCTGTAATTTCTAAATTTTGTAAATTGTTATCAAAATTATAAAGCAACTTTTCAATATAATTTCCATTTAATTGAATACCCGTGTCCCAAAGTGAAATTATTTTTCTTGAACGTTCTCAAACAACTTTTTCGAAGTCTTTTTAATCCACGTATTTATAGCAAATTTTATCTCAATTAAGTTCTTTCAAGTTTGAGAACAAGCGATGATCACTAGGAGTCAGATCTGATGAATAGGGTGGATGTAGAAGCAATACCCACCGTAAAACATCTTTTTTTCTTCTCGCGATGTGAAGTCTTGCTTGCATTGTCTATTGCAACGCTTAATTAACTTTCTAAATTGTTTTTTGCGAAACACTTGCTATAACGGGCCAGATACGAGATAGAATAATATTCTGTTTTAATTATAATACCTTTTGATGGATAATTCATAATGATTATTCCTTCGCAATCCGAGAATATAATAAGTATTATTTTACTAACAGGGAACTACGCATACTTCAAGCGGAACCCCCTTTTCGAGTTTACGCCAAACTTTGGATCCATTTTTAACTTCAGGATTAAAGTTAAATATCTACATTTTATAGGTAGTTACTATACATTGCCAAAATTGGTTGTTATAGTAGACTAAAATCAATTTCTATAAGAATAATATGTCGAATTTGTTGACTTTCTGTTCCGGTCTCAACAGTTTTGGTTCCAGCGAACTGAAACTTGATTCACTCCAAAACGTTCGTATAAAATCTCATGAGCTTAACATGTACTTATTTCTATATTAACATCTATCGTCACGCCTATCATCCCTGTATATGCAGCAATATGTCTTTTATTTATGTTCAGACGGATCGTTTTGTATTAATATTCTTCACTTTGAAAATAATCGACCCATCAAGGGACAGCACCTTTACATTCAACAGACTCTAGAATTATACTTTGCAGATGTTGACTTCTTTAAACAAAAAGAAAATGATATCTCTTTCATGGTTGTAAAATCAGCAGTACAGAGATACATCTGTATTAGTCAAGTGACCGAAGAAAACTAAGAAATATTGCACGGCTGAGCTATGCGAATGTGTGAAAGTTTGTCACTAACCAATAGCGTGACCTATTAGATTTACGCAATTGACCTAGAGCCAAATTTTTAGAATTTTGGAAACACGCATATGTAATTAAGTACATGAACGTGTTACAAAACATATACAGACAGACGCGAAAGTGTTCGCACACCCTGTGATTAATGAATATCATCAAACGTGAACATCCTACGCATTTACTTCCATTTAGTAACTTTAAAGAAACTCTAAAAACCAATATGAAAACTGTTATTATTTACAACTACAAAAGAATTTATTAAATATTCTAATATCCAATGTCACAAACGTTTTCATACACATCTATAAGATATTTCCCTATTCTAAGCTATAAATTTAGAATCAATTCGGTAAATCTTCCGTATAATATCACGTATATGTGAATCAAATATAAATAACAATAAACTTTTAAATAGTAATATTTACGAACGTCCTTACTGCCTGGTTTAATTTCAATTCTCTGGTGTCTCAGATGGCCGAGCAAAGGTGCCAGATGAAACTCCGTCTTCTTAGTCAGATGATCAAAGGATCTTCATTAAAACACTAACCTAGTCCATTTAATGATAAATAAATTACCAAATGTAGAGAGAGAAAAACCCTTAAGTCAACGTGTAAAAAACAAGAGGAGAATTGGGCTACTATGTATTGCAAAGTTTACAGATTAAATACGTTGGTTTCGAGAGTTAATTAATGAAAATAAAATCGTCCTTCTAATGTTCAATTAAACCTGAACTTTTAATATTCAATATTTAAAATTAAATTTTTAATGGCGTGAACATTGATAGACGTTTTAACTGTTGACGTACAATCAATAAAGTTGATCATCATATGTTGTCACAAAAAAAAGGTTCAGGAAAGAGCAAAATACCCATTCATAATTACGGCAATTAATTATGTACTGGAAATAACTTCAAATAAATGTTATGGTCATAATAATACAAATATGGCAGTTGAAACAAAAATAAAATATCGAAGAGACATATAACCCTTCAATAGTATTGATTATAAACTTAACCTGAAAGATACGAGCGGGTGATAAGGGTAACAAGGAATAATAAAATGAAAATTGGTTAAATTCCCAAAATATTGCAATTGCATGATGTCCAGAGGTATCCGCAAAATATGAAGAAAAGATAAATTGTACGTCTAACAACTTGCTATTTGATTATTATGACGAATATTAGACTTTTACCATTACAATATTACAGAATCAATAGATACCAGAATCAATCAACGCCAATCGGAAGCATTACATCTGTTAAAACTCTTATCACTGATATTTTAAAATTGTTTGTTATTCAACAAAATAATTTAAAAGTATTTACGCGTCTCATTCCGCCTGCACGTGCACAAAACCAACCTATGTACATATTTTAAGGGCTCAGTTCGAAATACACACACGTACGAGTGGGATAGAAAACAGGACAACGAAGACGAGTCGAACGAACCATTTGTAAATACACGTGCGATAAGAAGTAAAAACATATGCAAGAAATACACACTTTTGGGCAAGCACATAGATACATGTTTTATTTTGTTGGAATAGAATTTGTTAATTCTATTTTTATATTTTAAAAGAATTTATGTGAATCGAAGTGTTTCTATTTTTAAAAACACTGCTCAAAGGATTTATGAGCATCTAATAAATCCTTTTAGAATACAAAAAATAAAATATTTTCCAAATTACCGTAATTATTCAACTATGAAAAATTTGAGCTAAACTAGAAATTGCTAAAAAAGAATGTTGATTTTCTTTTCAGTAATTTAACGTTGGGAGAATTAACTTCAATTTGTGAAATATTAAATATGTACAAATGGTAACGCAGATATCAAAGAAGACCTAATCGACATATTGTGTAAAAAACTGAGTAATTTGGCTAGTTTAAGTGAAAAACATGTTGCTATCAACGATAACGATGACATTGATAACAGAAACGAAATAGTAAATTTGAATGAAACAAATGACGATATTATCAGTATATTACATTTTCGAATATTCTCATAATTTAAACAGAAATTTATGATGACGTTTAAAGGAAAAACTTTACAGACCTTCGATGACGAGAAAGACTATCCGATTGCTAGATGGATAACGGAATTTGAAAGACCTCTGTTCAAGAAATGAAATGAAATAGAATACTTGTATAAGAAAAACGTTTGTTAGAAGGAGAGGCATTGTCTTCTATAAGGACAGAAAGAGAAACAACTTCATGGGCGATATTGAAAGTTAAGTTAGAAAAAGAGTTTGGAAAATTTATGAATAACGCAATTCTTCACATGACGTTGTCTAGACGAAGGAAAAGGAAAGAACAAAGTTCCTCACAACACTTCTTAACCACTGCAATACAAGGAAATATTTAAGACGACGCGTTATCGATGGCATTACTGATGACGAAACAAACAAGATAATGCTGTACGGAGTGACAAGCATAACGGAATTTAAAGAAAAGTTGAAACTTTTTGAAAAACTAAAAGAAAGACAATGCAGAAAAGAACAATAACGGAAAAAATAGAATCCAAAGAAAATGTATCCTGCAAACCATTACTTCGAAATGGGAAGAAAAATCAAACATTAGACCTTTTAATTGCGGTAAGATAAGACACTATCAGGAAAATGTCAAAATAAGCTTAGGGAAACCAAGTGTTTTTCTTGCAATAACTATATTTGATAAGGAATGTAAGAAAGGAAACTAAACGATGGAAACCTTTGAAGACCGAAATTAACTTGCTTACTGCAAGAAAGCAGTTAAGAAACGCCACATAGTAAAAAACTGATACTGTATGGAAAATCCATATATGGTTTAGTACATACTGGAAACGATTTTAATTTGATTAAAGCCAAGTAGTTTTATACAGATTGGTGCATCAAAATTTGAGTAAGTCATGGGACTTACTCAAATTTTGAGTAATATTAATGGTAATATTGGTAATGCTAAAATAGAAACTCTAAAAAGATTTACTGCTCATGTGGTAGTTGATAATAGCAACTTGACGATAGATTTCTACATAGTTTCTGATGATGACGTGACTGTGAAAATGATTGTCGGTAAACTAGTGCTCGAAAAGCTTATTGTAATTATTAATGCCAATACGATAACAATGACAAGTTTTCTGAGAAGGCGTCTAAACAACAAGATGATGCACCAACAATTGAGAAAGGAAATCAATTGCCTGAAATATTAAGCATAAACTTATTGTAGATAAAAATTATTTAGGCGTAACAAAGTCTAAACATTGGACAGTTATAAAAAATAATATATATGACTATGATCCGAATAAGACAAAAAGATAACCACTAAAATTATTCTTGAAGGTGTTTGTCTAGGCTGTTTATCATCAACTCGGAAAATTCTCAAACATTGAAGAAAATGGAAGTCGACAAACAAATAAAAATCTGACTGCAAAATGGAATTATAAGATCAAGTGTATCGAATTATTCTAGTTACATTGATTTAGTATTTGTGTGGATCACAGAAAACTAAATAGAATGATAGCGAAGGGCAAATATCCTTTACCGAACTTTGAAGTCGAAGTAACTAAAGCAAACATATTTATGACTTTAGATTTGAAGAATGGATTTCTTCAGGTGCCAGTGGATGAATATCGTATTAAATATACTGCATTAAATAAATCAAATATAAATCAAATTTTCAAAAAAGTGATGCATGAAGCTACTATTCTATACGAAGGATATTATTATACTGGTCGAAGATAAAGAACAAACTTTTGACAGACTGTACAAGTATTACGAATTGTTGAAGTTTATCTAGTTTACAAATGAAGTGGGAAAAGTGCAAGTTTATAAAGACGAAAGCCGAATATTTAGAACACGAAATATAAAATGGTACTTTGAAACCATGCAATAGAAAAAGTCAGATATACCCCACTAAAACTACAATTGCAAGAGAAGTTTTAGAAAACTTTGAAATTCAAATAGGAAATTTTGGAAATTCTAAAATATCTGACAAAAGAACTACATTCACATTTAAAAAATTTCAAAGTATTGTGTCAATGAAAAAATATTGCATATCTAGATTACTACTGATGTTTCTAGAGTCTAGCTCATAAATCGCGTTATTTTACCTATTCTAATTTCTATTATCAAATCAGTTTTATAATAGAAAAACCAGAGGTTTGATACAAGCATGTTAGAAAAATGCAAGAGATTTTAAAGAACACATATCAGCGTATCATAAACCCTTCTGCCTTTGAATTACTTTTTGGCGTAGATCAAAAGATATCAAACTAAAAGACATTACACTAAGTTATTTTCCAAAGAAAGAGAAGAATTACAAAAAAATGCCAGCAACAAATGAAGAAGGTATAGGACGGAAAGAAGAAAACCTATGGGAACGAAAGAAGCCATTAGTATATGAAGCTGGAGTAGTAGTAATTCGAAGAACCCAGTTCCGAAATGAATCAAATTATCCCCCTGATTTCTTGGTACATATAATGTCATCAAGAGATTTGGCTCGGATCGACATGATGTCTAAAATAGGGGAGAACAAGTGGGCCCCAGGAAAACGCAATCCAATGAAGTTTTGATGAAACCGTGGTAGTAGGATGAGGAAGAAGAAGAACCATTCTAGGCGAATAAAGGTCAGAAGGACTGAAGTATAGGATTGTCCTATTTCAATGATGCTCTAATAACTAAGTGGAGTCAGTCTGTAACAAAAGGTAGGACGGCAAAGACATGTTATTAGGTTAAGTTATTAAGACGATTAGACTTTCGCTTTGATTACACAATCAATCGATACCAGAATCAATCAAGGCCAACCGAAAGTATTACATTTGTTAAAACTCATATGCATAAAACTAACCTATATACATATATGTAATATATTATATATACATATATAAAAGGTTGTATATATATATGTGTATATATATATATATATATATATGTATATGTATATATGGATGTATAAGTACAAGTTTTTTGTTGCGTATCGATATACCAACTTAATGAAATGTTAAATGACGTTTAACAATAAAGTTTATTTTAAGAGTAATTACTTTTTGACTACTTTTATTAAGGGTAGGTTCCCTTTTTATGTGAAATTCCTATGCTAGACAGATTCGACATCGAAGTTCTTTACTTTCAATTTCAATTTTATTTGTATTAAATTTACTGCGATAAATTTTAATTTACTTTATTGGAATCAGTAGAAATTAATAAACTCAAAAATTTAAATGACCTGTGCAATAATCAAATAGAAATCAATAGTATATATATCATTACAAGTACTTTAGAAAGTTTTGATGACACTCTCTAAATATTATAGATCGTATTATCATACATTTTTGTCCCTTCTTGATTAACTTGCTAATAGCCCTGACCATATGTACATATTTATATAAGGTTCTGACACTTGTATAAAGGAATAAATATTTTTATATTTTATTTTAAATAGCAACTACGAAGTAAATAAAGTAAAAGTTGATCACATATTCATATTTGGGAGAGATTCTAATAAGTTACTGAACTTGGTAAAATCTAATGTATTTTTATTCAATTTAGAGCACATATTCAAGGAACTCGAATTTAATTTAGTCTACAGTATTTATTCTAATACCTCTATGTTTTATTAAAATGGTCATTTCTTATTTAGTGCAATAAGTACCTATTTCTTTGTTTACCTGTTCTCCCGTGAATAATGTTTCTGCCGAAGTATTTTGTAAAGAAGATAACATGTCTTTCCAATTATTGGTTTCTATTTCCAATACTTCTGCTAACAACACTCCGTTATTCCTAGTACCACTAACTGGATTCAAAGCTGCACCACTTTCTGCAATTGCTTTATGAAACAAACCTGTAAATAAAGTTTTATTATATTATATTTTTGTATATATACAAAAACCTTTAGACATTGGTGACAACATATGAAGATGTACGCTCATAGCTCCTGCACTTTGTCCGAAAATCATTATATTATTAGGATCTCCCCCAAAACTTTCAATATTTTGATTTACCCACTTAAGTGCCAAGACTTGATCCATCAGCCCCGCATTTCCAGGCACACCTAATTCAGGGTCGTCCAATGTTAAAAATCCTAGAATTAGAAACTTTCGTAACACGTAAACATTAAAATATGTATTTTAATATGTGCAACAGAGTTACTACTGAAAACCTCATTCTCGAAATTATATCCAGTACGATAATAATTTGTGAATTGTAAAGATATTAAAATTTTGTAATAGAAAGTCAATTGTAGTAATCGAATTTATTGTTTTTCAAAATTTATGTATCTTGCGAGATAAAATAAAGAAGAGTAAAAAAAAGTAGAAGATGAAAGTAACTTACCAAATATACCTACACGATAATTAAAAACTACGAGAATTATATCCCTACTAAGTAAAAATTGACCACCATAGTTGCTTTCCACTGCAGAACCCGATGTAAATGCGCCTCCGTAAATGAAAACCATAACAGGTTTTTGCGTTATATTTTCGGCCGGCAACTACAGCATAAGGAGGGTATTTCAAAAATCAGCGTCTAAAATTTAACTTACACCAGGAGTATAAATGTTGAGATATAAGCAATCTTCTTGACCTGACATCCCTGGGGTACCCAACTGTGCTTGAATACATTGTGGTAGATCTCCGGTAGCATCCCGGATTCCATCCCAACCTTCTGCTGCTTCTGGAGCCTTAATTTTGTAATCACATTTAAGTTAAAAAACGGTTTTAGTTATTATGCTTTTACTAAATGTTTTATTGTTTTATTTGATTGATTTACATTAATACTAAATTGGAAGAAGAGATTGAGGCGTCGAATTTAAAAAATGAAAAAATACACTAACCTTGAATCTCAGTTCACCGACTGGCGGTTTACCAAATGGAATATTTTGGAAACTATAATATATTTCTCCATCTTTATCATGACGTGTACTTCCTTTTAATTTACCCTGTAGTATTTCTACTTCTGGTTCAATGCATTTTGTTCCAATTACACACAAAAGTACTATAAAACATACATATATTTTGTAAAACATTGTTCTCCGTGGCTATTCTTCTATCTAATGTGACGTTTATCAAAAAAAAACTGATAATTGTTACAAGTACTCCAGATGTTTAATAAACGAGATATTTATCCATGTTTATTTAGTGTTAATTATAGATTAAACGTTCATTTAATTTGCTACATCATTATCTAAATCATCGATGTATAGTCTGCCCCCTTTGGTCTAGAATGTAAAAACTTTGTAACCTATAAAGGATGCTATATTGTAGTGAATGGAAAATGGGAATTTTATTAGAGATTTTACTTTGATGATGGAAAACTGTGATCTCTACACAATTGTTTATATAAATGTTCGGTCATCTATCAGAGGTACACAGTTAGTGTGTGAATGCCTGAACTAGTGTTCCTAAAAAACACGAGCTAAACCTGAACTAAGATGTAAGGTAACATTCCGAGTGTTGCATGACCGTAGTGTAGTACGGTAATTAATGTTTTCCTGCAATACCAGGCAAAATCCAATTGTACTCAGTCTTACCTGGTCAAGCTGGGCTCTGATGGGATAGACTGTTATTTCTCTTGCTGCTCTTGGGAAGAGTCCGAAAAACTTACAGAGCGAAATTCAAAAACAAAAACCAGAAAAGAACAAGTAAGAGGTTCTAAAGCTGCAAGGCAAGAACCTTTTGTAGGAATAGTAGGCTAGAAAGGCAAGGATGATTCTGATTCATGTACACATATAAAGATGTATAATGCTGTAAGAATTAATACTGTATAAGAAATTTACCTGATGATGATTCAACAGACATATGCAAAGAAACTAAAAGCATTCATAGATTCATGAAGACTACAATATATTTTAAAAGTTAGTAGTGGAATAAACTTTATGGACACCATAATAATCTAAATCTTAAGTATTCAGCCACCAGCAGTTTTTCAAAACTTACTATATGTATATAATGTACATACAAAATTTGTCCTCTTATACTATTAAAATGTAGAAGTCCAAAAAGTATTAATGTGTCTTAATTATTAGCCCATAGGAAGCAATTAATATGTATTATTGCATTCATTCATTAGTACTTTTTATGTCTAGAAAAATTTCCATACTAGAAATAGAAACATAGCTTCAGTAGTAATTGTACAGATATTACGTGCGAAAGTTACTTTGCAAAACAGACTGTGATCGTTGCCGCCCCTCTAGTAGGATTACCAATTTTGGCGTGTATGATTATTTATGTTTGAAAGTGTCCATAGACTGGCACCCGTTGCGAACTTTAACAACACCCAAAGTTTATGAAAAAGGTCTACGGAGAAGGAACTGATTATTACTTTGAGTAAAAGAAAAGTACTCGTAGAGAAAAATACTAAATACACCCTACAATACTGTGCAGAACATTATATACAAGTTTAATAATGAAAATAGCCATAGACAAGACAGAAAATTTCGAACAATGTATGATAGTATGCATAAAACAAAACAGAGAGGATATAACGGACGCATGGCAAGGAAAAATTCTTGGATCGGTAAAGATAATTAGAAGAAAAGAATGGAGTTTGCTACTACTTACATTGATCAGTACGAAGAATACTGGAATAGAATTATCTTAGTCGAATAACTTAGGCTTGTAGTATTTGACTTCGTATTTCAGCAGCACAATAATCCTCAACATTATTTAACAAACTATAGAATTATTTCTATATAATGAAAAAAACAACCAAAAACTCTCCTCTGTCGCCAGACCTAAACCGCAGTGGACAATTTTTGATGAGGTTCAATTAAAAGAAAATATTTCTAACAAAGAAATAGTGCAAGACACTTGTTATAAGAAAAAGATGTGATTAACCCTTCTATGACAACGAAATTGGTTAAATCGATGCTCAATACATTAAGATATACAAAATCTAGTTTTTCTACAAACCGTATACTTTTTATTCTTGATATATTTATTAGTACTAGTTCAAAATTTGACTATATTTAAAGAGTACTAATAAATGAATATTAGTAGTTTTTGTTGGTAAATAATTACTAAGTATTATACAAGTATTGATAATCTCCAAAGTGACTAGATATACACATGTGGCTTATATTGTAAAAGAAATTAATATAATTCCAAAGATTTTGTAATCCAGACACCTATAACTAATTGAAGAAATGTTAGAAAAACTTTAATAAATAGTTTGATCAAGAAAAATTAAATGTCTTGTGAAATTAGTTTTGCATTCAGTAATAAATTTGACACTATGTACTCTTATTTGACATAGTGTTGGCACATGTTTTTATTCAAACTGTAAAGTCATCACAATTGTGTTATTTTCGTCATGTAGAACAATTTTTTTTATTTAAATAAAACAAACATCATTGCCTCATTTCGTAAATGTGCATTTTGTCATGTATTAATTTCGAACGAGGAGTTTTAACGAATAGAAGTCAAATAAGCTATTAAAATAAAAATATTCAAAATATACACATTATAATTGCAATATTGTTTAACAGTTCAGTGTAGAATATAGGCAAGGTTAAATGTATTATGATATAAAGCTATTACGCTATTTATTCCTTTCTATGAAATCGTGTCACTAAAGAACCGTTGTTCGAGGTCCGATTCAATCCATCCGACCCGGATCGGATTGAATCAGTCTGATATCAAATTATTTTGGATGTCGAACAAGTTCGAATCTAATTCGGTCCTAGATTTTATAATGATACCAATCGGTCAATTTTAAACCCAGCATCAATTAGAAATCTTGTTTACTATGAAAATGATATTACTTGCATATTATTAATATTTTCAACTTCATCGTTGTGTAATGAATGACGAAAGTTTAGTGATAATACAGGGCTTATATGGACAGTTGTAACAATTGAAATAATTTCATGCTAAAACTAAATTTTCTCTCTCTGTATATGTCTATATAAATATATATACATATATACATATATTACTATATCTTTTTTATTTATGTATAGAAGTGATAACATGCTGTAAGTTACACTAAATTGAAAATTATTTATTAATGGTATTAAAAATGCATAATTATATACATTGTATAATACCGGGTATCCAAACTTTGAGTAATAATAATATAGGCCAACATATGCATAAAAGTATTCATGAATATGGATCTGTTAATGCACGGCTTCGGAGCTACGAAAAATTTTACGCTTTCACAACTCTATCAGGTACATGTACAAACAAACAATATAATTTATAAACAAACAACAAGTAAGAAGTCAAATGGAATGGTCAAAGTGTCTTCCCTCCATTTCATAGCAACCACGACGTTCTTATCGGAAGCATATTTCGAAAACCTTTACATCGGCTCGGATTTGATGGTATCTTTGTTCTACTCGTTACTGTAACTCGTACACGAAAATCTTCAAATATCCTCAACGATCTTACATACTATGCAGGTTTGCCTCTTGCTTCAAAAGTATCGTGGATGCTGCAAAATGTAGAGGGGGTACTAAATAAATTTCACTTGACATTTCGCTTTGGTTATTTGCACATGAATTATATTGTTTGTCTGTCAGAAAGTGGTGTAAGCGCAAAATACTTTGTACCTCCAAAACTGTCAATTTGCCAACCCATATTCGTTAAGGCCATTCGGTTTGTAATCAGATTGAAGGTAATTTTATCTTGATTTGTATACTTAACCTATTTACCACATTTTATTTCTCCTTGAATATATGCAGTCTTTTGCTTATTTTCTATTTTCTTCTTTCTCTTATTCTCTATTTTTATGATTATTATTTTAATAAATACTTTTGATTTAATGTATACTATATGTGCGTTAAATATTGCTGACAAACCTTCTATATCATTTATCTATCGCGTATCCATCCTCTTGTTTGTACTTTGCCGCTATGTTAGGCCCCGCTAGTGCTTAGTATCCTACCTTTTATTTTTGTTAACAATACTATCTACTTTTACTTTTATAATCAGGAAAAATTTTCGAAAATGAAGATGCTATGCAGTAAAAGTAATACTGATATTGATAAAACTAATGTCATTTATTTCTTGTGATGGATGCAATAAGTAGGTACATATGTCTTGTTCGGATTTGTCGTCAG
This sequence comes from Dermolepida albohirtum, assembly GCA_031893035.1. Lineage (NCBI taxonomy): Eukaryota > Metazoa > Arthropoda > Insecta > Coleoptera > Scarabaeidae > Dermolepida > Dermolepida albohirtum. The sequence continues at coordinate 72,700 of JAVIWB010005942.1, forward strand.
TTGAATTAAAATGTATTAAAGCTAGACCTAGTTCTAAGCGCAGAATCAAATATATTTTGTATTAAGTGTGATATGGGTGTGCACCAGTTACCTAAACTTAGAGAGCTAATTTCTTATTTAAAATAGAATTACAGCAATTTAAAAAAAATTATCGTTCGATAGATGATATAATTTTTGAAACTTCTTTAAATCCTTTTGCGGCCGAAGAACTTATTTTAGAAATAAATGAACGTAATAAAAGAATTTCAAATATTATTATTTATGGCCGTGCAGAAACTGGTTCCACCAAACGTAAACAGATGCTTTTTTTGTGATTTCGTCCCTCTCCTCTAATGTATTGGGGAAGCTATTAAGCCTGCATGTCTTGGTAAATTTGACGAGACTAAAAGATCCTCATCAAGAGCTATTAAGTTTCGCTTCTCCATATAAGGTGCATGCTGCAAGTAAAAATCTAAAATCTTGAAACCTGATACGAATTGGTCTAGATACTCCATTTTTTTTGAGTGAGCCCCGAGGCAATTGGAACACTATAAACTTGTAATGAATCATTTTAATGCTCTTCTTCTTAAATGTGAACAGAATATTAGAATTAACTACCGTAATGGTGTTCCCATGATTGTGCCTTTGGAAAACTGAATGTCTCCGACATGTGTTTCAATTTTTTTAACAATTATTTCAGAACGAGCATGTCCTTAATTCGAAAAGCAGCGAATTCTTTAATAATTGTAGTGACCTTTACTATGATATTATTTGTATTTCTGAGACATGGTTGCATAGTACTGTCGATAATTCGGGATTGTATCCTGACTAGTACAGTGTTATTCGTTGTGATAGGGATTTCGTTAATATCAATCGATTGTTACGGCTTCATTTTACATTTTGTTAATTTTTGCGCTTAAGAGTATGATATATTCCAGTCTTAGAATTTTTGTGATTACTATAATTAGATAATTTTCACATTCTTGACGGTTTTTCCCTTCAAAATTTCTTATTATATAACTTGGTTTATTTCATTAAGGCTCTGCATGGTTATATATCCTTATTTTAGGAGATTATCCTTATATAATCAACAAGCTTAATTTTCAGTCTTCATTTTGGAATTAGTATGTTTTATTTGCTTATTTACTTTTTCTGTAGGATTTTTCATAAATCGTAATGTATTCTTTTAGCTCTTTGCTTATGAGAAATTGATCAGCTGATCGAATGTAAAATGTATTATTTTAATAACTTCATTTACGTTAGGATTGAGCATTACTATGTAGTAATTTTGTTTTATTACTAGCCTAATTTTTTTGCAATTTAAACTATTTTCGATTTCGTTATTATTATTACTCCCTTAAGGTATTATAGCTCCATCTAGAGTTCTTCGTCTCTTCTTAGTTATTATTTAATGAAAGACTGTATCTTCTTTTAGTTAATCTCTACTTCTATGTAATAAAATTTAAGGAAAGATGCTTGGTTGTTTCTTTTTCTTGTTACTGAACTCATAGTGTTAACATCGAGGAAAATTAAATTAATTTGGGCAATGTGGATTAGCATTTTTGTCATGAAGAAACGAATTTTTCTTACAAAATTGGTTAGAGTAATAAATGATCATTTAAAATTTATCGATCTGTGATGAAGTATTGCAGAAACGGTCGATATAATTGACACGATCGAGAGAACTCGATCATCCACATTGGTTAAATTTTGAATCACCGTCTTGAACAAGTAAAGGGATTTTGTGTAAATCTGTACATTACACATAGGTATGCGGCAAAAGCACTTGTGTACAGTTGAAATACTTTGTGCATTTTCACCACATTGACTTCTAGAGTCTTGGTTTCTGCTGCTTTTTTGTATATTAGCTTGTTAACCATTGTGTAAACCGGTAGATTTATCCTGCAACCATCCCAGTAATTTGTACATCTTTAAGCCTCTTGGTATAAGGGAACGCTTACTCATTTATTTAAGGAAAATAAGTTCAAGCAAGTGATATAGTCAGGAGAAGGGTATTTAATTATCTAATATATAGATTTTATATATTAGTTTGCCTAATGTTGATCTGTATTGTATCATTGATCAATTTACTAGATAGTTTTACGTCTTAACTTAAAAATCAGTGATATATTATATTGTTTTGCGTTAGTTGAATATTGTTGATCAATTTAGTATCTAGCTTTTATATCTTGATTTGCATATCATTGAACAATTTATCAAATAGTTTTGAATATATTAATCTGACTGAACTTAATTTAATGGATAATAAATAGCTATTATTATTGTGAGCTGTATACGTATTCGGAGTGGATACCCACTAAAATATATAGTACGAGGTTAACCGTTTATATTTCAGGAACAGCAAAGAAAAAAAAGTTTTTATTATCAAAAATAGCTTTATTGCTTTTCAAAATATTCTCCTTAAAAATCAATGCATTTTTACATTAGTTTAAACCAATCCGAAAAGAATTGATGCCACTGTGAAGGCGATATCTCCAAAATATGAGTTTTGAATGCCTCAACCGTCCCTTCTGGCGTAGAAAACCGTTGACTACGAAATTTTTTCTTTAGGTATGGGAACAAAAAGAAATCACAAGGTGCTAGACCAGGGCAGTACGGTAGATGGCTCATCAATTCAATGTTTTGCCCGGTTAAGTATTCAATTGTTTGAACCAACCTGTGAGAGCTCACATTGTCACGGTGGAGAATGATCTGTCGTTTTCGGTTTGTTTTCCTTATTTCTGAAAAAACTTTTGGCAAACAATTAGTTGTTTACCATTCGGATTTGGCCGTTCTACAGCTTTCTAAAGACACGGTTGCAACGTGACCGGATTTTCCGAAAAAAACAGGCGACCATTTGTTTTGATGTGCTTCGAGCGCGAACAACTTTTGTTGGTTTTGGCTCATCTTGAAATACCTACACAGTCGACTGTTGTTTACTATCAGGTTCATACGTGTAGATCCAAGATTCATCACCTGTGACGTCTTTATAAAAAGCACTGCCATTGTTTTTTTGTGCATTTCTTGGCACCAATCGACGCGAGTCCTTTTTTGAGCGGTTGTTAAATTATGTGGTACCCAACGTGAACATAGCTTCTTAACGGCTAAATGTTCATACGGGATATTATGCACGCTGGTGTTGCTAATACCTAGAGATGCCTCGATCTCACGCTATGTCACATGACGGTCTTGCATTATCAATTCAGACACTGCATTAATGATTTCCGACACAACATCATTTGTGGGACGACCTTAACGAAATTCATCGTCTAAAGAACACCGCCCAAGTTTGAATTCACTATACCAGCGATATACTGTAGTTTTCGATGGCGCTTCATCACTATATAAAGAACTCAGCTCGTTGATGCATTCTTGTTGAGAAAATTATGTAAAATTATTGCACGAAAATGTTCGCAAGTTAATTCCATTTTTTCGCTGACATAAAATTTTCAAGTTACCGGATAATAAAACTGTCAAGGTAAATAAATTGTCAAAAATGACAAACTTCACGATGCAATCATCAGATCAGAGGCAACACTAACAGTGTTGCTAGTTCCCGAAATATAAACGGCTACCCTCGTATTAGTAGATACTGATTGTTCATCAACTATGAATATTTATTTCCTAAAACTATATTATATTACAAACAAATGATATATAACTTTCTTTTCGTACATCAATAAATCAGTAGACTGTTAATCTTATTTTGGCATTTTATCTACTGTATTCGTATTCTTTTACTCCCCCCTTATCATCTTAATTATTGAATGATGGTTGTATGACCTGTATGTGTTTATGAGTATCCATTCACTATTATATAGTGACTTCTAAGGAAGGTAATACTGTGGTGTCTTTTAGATATTTATGTTCCGAGAATCCCAGCTTAGCACCCAGATGTCAGCTGCATAATCGTTTTAGGGTAAGAATTGTGATATAAATATCAACTATAGTTGGTAGAGGCATGACACTATCTAAAGGGGGTGGGGTACTTATTGCCTTTGCTCATTGGGTTATTTTTAATGTGCTTGATATTTTTCATATAAGCAGTTTAGTTCTTTTATTGATATAACACTTCCTCAGTGTCTTATTAATTCATTCAAATTTATTGTTATTGCAATATATATTATATATATATATATATATATATATATATATATATATATATATATCTCCCCTGATCTGTTAGGAGATGATTTTGAGGTACTTACTGGTGCGTTCGATGCTTATTTACTTGATCAACCTTTTATTATTGTAGGAAATTTCAACGTACTTGATTTTGTCAACCTCCCATTTTCTCGTTAATTTAAGAATTCCTAGCTGCGCAACTTTGTAAATATGCTCAATACAAGCAATATACATATAATGTTGTGGAAAATAGTAATGACAAAATTTTAGATTTGATTTTTGCCAATTGTGACTTCAATATTAATGTTGAGCATGCCGATACTCCACTTCTTCCTAAGGATATCTATCGCCCGGTTCTGTTTTTCTCGATTTTATGTGCATCCATAACGCATCCGACAAAGCTTTCCTCTTGTTCTGATATTCGTTATGGTTTTAATAAAACAAATTTCAATTTAATAAGTTTGGATCTCCAATTGAATAAGTTCAGATCTTTCACACAAACTAGTCCTGTTGAAACGCTTTTCGGATGTCAATCAATCTGGTGATGACTTTAATAGTGTTCTTTATTCAATTTTTTATCAACATTTTCCACGTAAACTTTCTAGTAAATCTTACTTTCCAGCTTGGTTTAGAACGAAAATCAAATGTAACTTATGAAATAAGGAATATTACAGGAAAATTAGCTTTTAACTAAGCACTTCTCTTACTATGAGGAATTTAAGCGTTTAAAATCACTTGTTAAATCGCCGATTGCTACAAGATATTGTAAAACAGAATAATAAAGGGTTTTCCAATAGGGACTTGACAACTTTTTCTCAATTTGTGAACGCACCCTTTCACTAATCAACACCGTCAATTTATTCAGTAAACTTAACATTTTCATCATTTGATCAATAAGGTTGATATATAACCCCTTTCCACAATTAACTATTTGTAACTATTTTCATCATGGTAAAGTACACGAACGAACAAAGTCTGCAAATTATAAAAATTTACTACAGAAATTCGGAGTCGGTGACCGCTACTTTAAGAGCGTTAACTCCGATTTTCGGTCGTAATTCTCGCCCTAGTAAACAGGCAGTAACAAGTTTAGTGCAAAAATTTGAGTCTACATATTCGTTGTGTGATGTTGCCGTGCCAGTGAGACAACGGGTTGGTCGAAGTGTCGAAAATATCGCTGCCGTTGAAACGTCCGTAGCAAATGATTCAAATAAGTCAATTCCACGGCGTTCTCAAGAGTTGGGCATCGCCCAGACCACTTTATGGCGAATTTTGCGTAAGGATCTTGGTTTACTCCCATACAAGATCAAGCAGACTCAAGAATTGAAGCCGATGGACCATTTGAAGCGACGTACGTTCTCCGATTGGGCTCTGGAAAAGATGCGCCAAGATGATCAATTTCGTTGCAAAATCATTTTCAGTGACGAAGCTCATTTTTGACTCAATGGGTTCACCAATAAGCAAAATATGCGTTATTGGTCGGTTGAAAATCCGAATGTGCTTCATGAAACACCACTTCATCCACAAAAAATAACTATTTGGTGCGGTTTGCATGCTGGCGACGTCATAGGGCAATATTTTTTCGTCAACGATAATGATCGTCACGTTACTGTGAATGGTAATCGTTATCGCGCGATGATTACTGATTATTTTTGGCCCGAATTGGAAGATATAGACATGGACAACATGTGGTTTTAGCAGGACGGTCCCACAAGCCACACAGCACACGTTACAATCGATTTATTGAAGAGTAAGTTTGATGAGCGTGTTATCTCAAGAAATGGACCAGTCGATTGGCCGCCTTGTTCGTGCGATTTAGCGCCTCTAGACTTTTTTCTTTGGGGCTACGTCAAGTCATTGGTCTATGCCAACAAGCCGACAACGCTGGAAGAGCTCAGAGCCAACATTGAACGCGAAATAGCAGCCGTTTCGGCCGAATTGTGTGACCGAGTCATCGAAAATTGGGTCCAACGAATCGACCGCTGCAAACGTGCCCGCGGTGGCCATATGAACGAAGTCGAGTTCCATTCATAAATGTTTTGATTGTACTTCAACCCAATAATAAAGTTTTTGAAATACCTCAAATGGTCTGCATTTTATTTTGAAAAAAATTTGTCAACTCCTTATTGGAAAACCCTTTATAAAATAAAACCGCTTCGATTTATGGAAATTTTTGCGTGTCAAACGTGGCTCAACGAAAATACTCGGACGACTTATTTTGTCTGAAGAAGATTCCAATACCCCACATGGTATAGGAATGGGTTTGCACGATACTTTTCTAGTATTTTTAATAGTAACTACTCTTTGACATCAGAATGACAAATAAAATCTGATCTACCTTTCAGTATTTCTCTTGTGAATGAGAATGATCTTCTAACGATTATGGATACAGTATTGACTAAATCTACAGCTGCAGATGCTTGAATTTCTAGTTTTATTTTTCAGGAATATCGGCATACTTTAGCTAAACTATAATTGATAATTATTAACTGTGCAAATAAAAGTAGCTACAGAATTTGTCTAGATTACAAGAATTTGATGCAAGGGTCTTATCCAATTATCGACCTACTTCGATTTTGTCAAATTTAATTATAAGAATGCATGTTCTTTCTTATCTCCTCAACAGCATGGTTTTGTATTAGGTAGATCAATTGCTTCCAATCTTGCTTATCTTTTGTAATACACTTGTGAAATTTTGGACAGACAGGTTCAGGTAGACATATACGGATTTTTCCCATGCATTTGATACTTTAATTATGACATCTTAATATGTAAACTAACTTCTTCTGGTTTTTCGCCCATTTTTTTAAAATTTATTTGAATCTTATTTGAGCAACAGGGATTGTTATTTTTTCTACAGTAGTTTTAATTCTAAGAAATTCATTGCCACTTCTGAGGTTCCTTAAGGTTCTAAATTGGGGTCGCTTCTATTGATCCTTAACATTAATATAACATTGTAAGATTTGTATTTTTATCAACTTCAGTAATTCACAATTAATTGTAAATAGGGTTAGAATTACCTAATTATACAATAATTTTAATCATTATATATTTATTTATAATTTATATACATACTTCATTCGCGAAATAAAACATTAACTTGTACACAAAAACTGGTTAGAATTTTTTAACACACTGTTATTGCTTTTCTGTAAATAAATTAAAATAAATAATACGCTTTTTAAAGTATTCCAAAAAATAAGCAATTTATTTGTTTAGCCATTTAGGCCATTTTGCCGTGCGTATAAGGCTAGTACGTACGCACAAACTTTTTGTTTTGTCTTAAACCGAGGTATTTTTATATATCGTAGTATTAGTATTGTTAGAGGACTAATCGTAGTTTTATGTGTTTAATTTTATACGATATTATACATTTATATTATATACAAAGCTGCCTCAGTACATACTTTAAATAAAACTACCATGTGTTTGTCCTTTTCGCGAACTTCAAACACACACATTCTGTATATAAAATGTAAAGGTCCTTAATTCTTATATTTTGAAATGTTTGAATACCATTCACATATACTTGTTGTATATGCAACCTAAAATACACATTTTTCAAAGCTCTATATTTGATTGCCTGCTTTTACAACAATCAAGTGCCATAAAATGTTTTCAATATTTATGTAATTTTAATATAGATGTGCATTTAGATACGAGTCCGAGAAATGAATGTACAATACATCATATCAACTTAATTTCTGTAAAAATATAGACAACAGATTTTATATGTAGTAATTTCTTCTCAGTAACGTAATAAGTTTCAGCAACACAAATATCTTTACTTAAAGTTTAAAGTATTTGTATTTTTTAGATATAAAATATTATCATAATTATATGTAGTCATAAGTAAAATATTCATATACAAACGCCATCGGAAACAAATTTTAAAAAGTGTTTATTAGTAAATATATAAACTAATACAAAAGCTTAATCACTAAGGTTGATATACGACCCCTTTCCACATTAACTTTCGTAATTCCTTATACGCATTTCGACAACCAAGTTGTCATCATCAGCAGATAATTGCAAAGTGTCGCACCTGGTAAACCACGGCGAAAAATATCTGTACGAAATCAAACTCCGTACGCGATCTGTAGCGTTGAGTGTACATTTTGGTTCTCAACGCTACAAATCGCGTACGGAGTTTGCTTTCGTACAGGTATTTTTCGCCGTGGTTTACCAGGTGCGACACTTTGCAATTATCTACTGATGATGACAACTTGGTTGTCGAAATGCTTATACAGAATTACGAAAGTTAATGTGGAAAGAGGTTATATATCAACCTTAGTGATTAAGTTAATCAACTACAGGCTCCATCAAATTCAACTTTAATACAAAAGCAGAAGTAATAATAAATAAAAAATATATGTACTGACAACAATAATTTATGGAATTTTGCTACTGAGTAATTTCCCTAGTACATTATTTTCATATCAATACATTATATACATATTAGACAGAAATAAATAATTAAAAAAATTAGGTCTCCATCTCTGATTAAAAGTTAAAGCACTCTTGTCTAACACTGTAGTTAATACAACGTTTTGTATATAATATCTGCAAAACGACCCGTCCATTAAATCGGCTTGATAAAGTCAGTAAAATACAAAGAAGTAGTTGCTGAATGAGAGCTAATTTTCTGAGTTATTTATTTGACGTTTCACCTTATGTGACCATTGGCGATAATAGTTGTTGAACGACGAGCAAGGACTGAGTCTAAATCTTAATATAGACGAAAGGGCCATGGCATTCATATTCTCGTTTAGCATCTACTTCTTAGTATTTGATTAGTTTTATCAAGCCGACACGGGTCGTGTTGCAGCTATTACAGACAAAACGCTATCCTAACTGCAATGTTTGACCAAAATGCTTTATTTTTTTAATTAGAAATGGAGATTTAATTTTTTTAATTACTTATTTTATATTTCACTTTATGTGGCTATTGGCGCTAATAGTTGTTGAATAAGGACTGAGTCTGCCCGATGAGTCTTAATATAGACGAAATGGCCGTCGTATTCATGTTCTTGTTCAGCAATTACTTCGTTATATATGAAGTGTTTTCCAATAAGAACTTGACAACTTTTTTTAAAATAAAATGCAGACCATTTGAGATATTTCAAAAACTTTATTATCGGGTTGAAGTACAATCAAAACATTTATGAATGGAACTCGACTTCGTTCATATAGCCACCGCGGGCACGTTTGCAGCGGTCGATTCGTTGGACCCAATTTTCGATGACTCGGTCACACAATTCGGCCGAAACGGCTGCTATTTCGCGTTCAATGTTGGCTCTGAGCTCTTCCAGCGTTGTCGGCTTGTTGGCATAGACCAATGACTTGACGTAGCTCCAAAGAAAAAAGTACGGAGGCGTTAAATTGCACGAACGAGGCGGCCAATAGACTGGTCCATTTCTTGAGATAACACGCTCATCAAACTTACTCTTCAATAAATCGATTGTAACGTGTGTTGTGTGGCTTGTGGCACCGTCCTGCTGAAACCACATGTTGTCCAAGTTCATATCTTCCAATTCGAGCCAAAAATAATCGGTAATCATGGCGCGATAACGATTACCATTCACAGTAACGTGACGATCATTATCGTTGACGAAAAATATTGCCCTATGACGTCGCCGGCATGCAAACCGCACCAAATAGTTATTTTTTGTGGATGAAGTGGTGTTTCATGAAGCACATTCGGATTTTCACCCGACCAATAACGCATATTTTGCTTATTGACGAACCCATTGAGCCAAAAATTGATCATCTTGGCGCATCTTTTCCAGAGCTCAATCGGAGAACGTACGTCGCTTCAAATGGTCCATCGGCTTCAATTCTTGAGTCAGCTTGATCTTGTAAGGGAGTAAACCAAGATCCTTACGCAAAATTCGCCATAAAGTGGTCTGGGCGATGCCCAACTCTTGAGAACGCCGCGGAATTGACTGATTTGGATCATTTGCTACGAACGTTTCAACGGCAGCGATATTTTAGACACTTCGACCAACCCGTTGTCCCATTGGCACGGCAACATCACACAACGAATATGTAGATTCAAATTTTTGCACTAAACTTGTTACTGCCTGTCTACTAGGGCGAGAATTACGACCGAAAATCGGAGTTAACGCTCTTAAAGTAGCGGTCACCGACTCCGAATTTCTGTAGTAAATTTTTATAATTTGCAGACGTTGTTCGTTCGTGTACTTTACCATGATGAAAATGTTAAGTTTACTGAATAAATTGACGGTGACAGTTCGATGATTAGTGAAAGGGTGCGTTCACAAATTGAATTAAAAGTTGTCAAGTCCCTATTGGAAAACCCATTATATATATATATATATATATATATATATATATATTCATATATATATATATATATGAATATATATATATATATATATATATATATATATATATATATATATATATATATATATATATATATATTCATATATATTTACGAATTGTGTAAATTAGGTCATTATCCTAGTTAATCATCATATTAACTTTACTTTATCTTTTTTGTATTTTAATATTTATATATGTATATATGTGTGTGTAATTTAGGGTTTTATACGCTATTTTGAGAGAAAATGCAGGTAGGGTTGAATGCTGAGAAAGAAGTATTAAATAAATAATGAATACATTTTACGTTATATTTATGTATGTAGTTGGGTATAGAAAATAACGCGACATACTAGTTGTATAAATATTAACTGTCTTCCATGGTTGGTCTGCCGAAGCACTAACGAATATGGTACGAGTTCGGCTGGCGTCGGGCGAGATGATTTTATTTATAACTATTTCACACAATTGTGTAATAGTTCACTCGAGTCTCTTCTAGAGTGTGTATGGTTGGTTCAATCAACCCTAAACAGTTTAGAAAAATTACGTAAATGAGAACACAACCACACTGCAAGGGATATATCAAATTATTGAACACAGGTGTTTTGATTTAATATAGCATGTCAGTTCTGTAAAATCTGATGCTTGCGATATGAACTTAATGGTTTATTTATTATTTACAGTTGGGAACAACATGTGAAATCAGTGAAACATAGTTGCGCACAACTCAACCGGTATATATCGAATCTCCGTACAAATGTATGTAGATATTTTATAACGTCAACATCTTTGTATCACAGTAACAAGAATATACATCCAGAGAGCAAGGTGGACGAATTGATTTAAGTTATATAACTAGAACTGCCAAGTTGGATGACAGTAAATAACAGGTAACGGGTTTAAATCTGGTAAAATATAATATTTGTGCATTTTAGTGTACTCTTGAGTAACTGTTTTCATAGATTAATGACTAGTAGACATCATAATCACATATATTCTTCTTATTCACGCAAAGAAAATATCAATAGTTCCATTCATTCCTTCAATGGACAGTGGTGACATGTTAAACGCCAGTACATTTTTATAATATGTAAAAATTTTGAAACACGCTTCTGCAAAACATTATCAATCCCAATGTGTATTTAGCAAACACACAGTGTGTGTTTGATTTTCGACTGTGTCAGTTTGAAACGGACTTTGTTTCTGTAAAGATTGTTCCGTGGTTCCAGGTGCGACACTGTGATTAATTATCTGCTGATGATGACAATCTAGTTGTCGAGATACGCATACATAATATGAAAATGATTGTAGAAGGAGTTATAGTAACCTAATTTGATTAATTTAATCAACCACAGTTTCAATTAAAATTTACCGTTTAAAACAGAATTTAACCTTTTTGTAACTAGATGATTTTTTATCGTCGTTTATGCCATTTAACTGTCAGTGTACATCGTGCAGTATTTGCAGTAACTCCACTAACGAAAATGAAGGATTTTCTATTTTGCCTGTTGCCTTACACATTCCTTTGTAATCGTGAATAGTCTGTAAATCTGTGAGTATTTGAATATCTTCAAAGTTTTATCAGTGGCCGCTGCTTCTTTTGGATTAAATTGAAAATTAAACTCTTTATTAGTAGATCATTTTTAAAATAGTAAAGCACTTGCCTGTAACTATTATTCCGTAATATGTAAGAATTGACTATCATGGATGACAGATGCCAGTACTCTGTCTGTGAAATTCTCGTAATCATTTAAGAGATTTAAGGAAAACGGCTTCTGATTAGACAACTAAATTGTTTACCTCTGGATAATAGTTTCTAATATTTTCTGCTAGAAGATGTAAAGCATGAAGTTTACCTACATGTATTCAATTACTACACTTAACGACTCATGTCAGCCATTTATATTAACACTTAGTTTGTTGAGAGCTGAAAGTTGCTCAACTTATTTAACATTACCATCAAAATTGCATTTGTCTAATATTTTACTAGTTAGTAGTAATGACACTGACGATTTAAAAGATTTTTGCTTTCATAGTACATTTACAAGATAATTTTTTCTTACAGTATGTACTTTCATCTACACATAACAACACCTTTTTATTATCTAAATAAGATTTAATATTGTTTTCTGTTTGATCGCCCACAGAGCCTACATGATTTTGTAATGTTATTCGACATGGTAACTCCCATATGGGATTATGTGTAAACCGGAATTTTCGAAATTGTTTTTAGCAAGTAAGAAAAACGGTAAATTACAAACAATTAGTTTTAATGTGTCTTTTATACGCAAATTTATCCCGGACGAACTAAACCTCGCAGTTTAAATCTGGAAAATTTTGTGTAACCTTACATGATTTTACATTACCTTTTCTAGTAATTGTAAAAATATAACGACCTTGTGACATTATTACGCTCTACACGAAAACAGCAATATAACAAATACAGTTATTCTCACCGAGCTAATGTAATGTACTAAATTACCCTGTGAGCTGCCAAGAATAGGAAACTTTGTATAGCACCGCTGACCGAGCTCGTATCGGGCGCTCCACAGTGCCTTGACGAAGCCGTCCTCTAGTTATTATTCAATTTAAAAGTAAACGCATGTAAATATTTAAATTAAACAATTCTAGTTTTCTTTAATACAAATGGTACTAGGAAAGTTTTGCAATATGACGCAACGATTAATCGTAGGAAGCTGCTTGTTGCTACATGTTGAGACATGTACATACGTGCATAGTAGCCGCCGCGCCATGTCAATGGGCTCAGTTATTCATTAGCAGTGAGAGTGTAAAGTGCTTGCGATGGCAATGTGATCACGAAATGAGATAAAGGCAGTTTTGCGTTATAATTTCGTGCGTGGTTTAAACATAGGCCAGTGCTTCAAAGAAATGACTCTTGCACTGGGTATTGTTTGTCCACATCGCACAACGATATTCAGATGGTATAGAGAATTCCAAAGGCGAAATTTAATTGTGGAGGAAGCTGGGAGGCCGGAAATGCCACGAACGTCAGTTACGGAGGAAAACGTTACTACTGTGAGAAAAGTGCTTGGCGAGGATAGGCGAGTGACCTACCAACAGATAGAGAGTACTCCAGGCCTAAATGCACCAGCAATTCGTTCGATTCTGTATGGTAACGAGACTTGGCTGTATTATTACGATGTGCCGACCAAAGCTCAAAACAAAGTTTGGGTCTTTGATGATGAGGACATACCCGTAGTTGTCAGAAAATCCCGATTTGTAAAGAAGAAAATAGTAGCTGTATTTTTCAAATCGAGTGAAATTGTGGAACGCGCCGTTTTGGGCACACAGAAGACAGTTACAGCTAAGCGGTATACTGAAGAGTCTTTATTTAGACAAAGAAACTTAGATAATTAACAATAATTATCCTGAAGT
>JAVIWB010005943.1:0-85405 GCA_031893035.1 Dermolepida albohirtum
GTATGTAATTATTATTTTCGAGGCTGTTTCAAAATACAGAGGTCTTTTTTACATATCTATATATATCAGGTATATTAGTGCTTTAAAAATGATATACTACTAGTAATGATAAAGATAATAAGCTTTTACATAACATAATGCAAACATAATCATGATAATACTATCATAAAGCATAATTGAGGAGGTGATTACTCTCGCAAAATTTGACACTGCCTTGCATATGGACTTGGAATTAATTTTAAGGCTTGTTTTTAATTTATGAATTTTTAAATCTATTTTTATTGAATTATTAATAAAAAAAAAGACCCATGAAATGAATAGTAATGGTTTATTTTTTAAATAAATTGGTGTGAAACTTATTGTGTTCACTTTTAGTAGTATTAATAACTAATACTTTAAAACTACTAAGACTGAAATAAAATATTGAATCTCAAATAATTGTTTTTATAATAAACTTTTTCAAATATTTTTAGATGAAACAGTATTTCAAATAATTTCTAAGACATAAGTGCATATTCACTTCAGAAAATCCTAAAAACATTTGAAAAGGCCCTACGACTGATTATGTATTGTTCTTTTAAACATGTATTATGTATTTTCGAATGCTCAATTTTACATTAAGTGTGGATTTTATAAGACTATATATTATATATACACATATTAAAACAAATATTCATTGTATTGAATATATTTTTTATCAAATGGAATAAACAAATTCTTTTATTGCGATGTCTTTTGTTTTTTTTGTCCATACCCTGGTACTTAATAAATTTGTATTCGATTATGATTGATTTAAAATTCGCCACATATGAAATGGCGTTGCTCATTTTAATGCGGAAATAGTGCGCAATATTCTGCGATATTTGTAACGTAGATGAAGCTGTTAATTACTGCAATGTGTGAATACTTAAACAACGCTGTGCTGAAAATATTGTAACACCTTTAACTTGTAAATGTTACATTACAAATGATGTATTTTCTGAGAAGTTCAAGTATGCAATAGTTAAAGCAATTCATAAAGAAAGAAAGGCAATAACCGTCCAATTACATTATTATCCAATATATCATTGATAGAAAGATTGGTGCATTACAGGATAGTGGCACATATCTTATATGATCGACAAAAAGTATACGTAAAAATGGGATCGACTTTAAGAGCGACGTTTCCATTGCTTGAAGAAATTTTGAATGGTCTCCTCTGTAAGGTTGAAAAAATGGGTTTTCGAGGGTAGTATTGGAATGGGTACAGTTCTATTTGACAGGTTGAAAACAGTGCGTGACGTCTAATAATGAAACTGCAGCGGAAATAAGATCACCACGGGAAAACATCATTTATGGAGTTCCTTAAGGTTCTATACTTGGGAAAATATTATTTCTTATAAACATCGACGGTCTAGTGAATAAAAGGCAATGAAAACTAATAAAAATAAGACAGTAAATACAAAAATTCATGAAAAACACCGGAAATAGGTAGATAATATTAGATAACAGGTTCTTAATATTTACGAATATATAAATTTAACGCAGACAAATTATTCCAATCAGAATGTAAAGAAATATTTTAATAGTGGTCTGTATAAGTTTTGCATTACAAGCTTTTTAAAATGTTTGAAACTATTCTTATTTAATATATTTCAAAGGAATGCTCTTGCTTGTGTTATTCACGTTTCTCTCATCACAGCTTACGTTGTTTTCTTTTTGTAATAGTTCTAGTTTCCGCGCTATAAAACATGCCTCTCTATGGTTTTACATATTCTTTTGTTTTCAGCTTTCGTGTATTTATCATTGCAAGCCTTTTTTTACAATCAAATGAAAAAAATTGCTTTTGTATCAAATATATTTTTTATTAATAAACAAAAATCTGCTTAGAATTTTTAATATTCTTTTCTTACAAATAAAATTTCTTAACGCAAAGGGATATGAGATATGAGATGGAGTGTTTACACCGACAATGGAATTATTTTATTCTAATTTGAATTTTAGTTTGTTGTTATTATTTTGTTATTTTTATATTTTGTAAGGAATTCACAGTTCTTCCTTTTCGTCTAATATGACGTCTGACAAGTCGATGTCCTCTTCAACAGGTAGTTCACCATCTTTACCATCCCAGACTTCAGTCTTTACGATTTTTGGAAGTTCTGCGCCTTTTATGGCCGCAGTGTTACCTCTACCATAGGACAGATCACTAGAATGAAATATCAGTGTCATTACGATGCGATCGAAATAATTATTTAACATACCGGAGGAATTCGTTGATTCCCGTTTTCGAAAATGATCCTCTAAAAATTGAGTATTTCATTTTCTTGGCATTTAAAACTGCCATCGCGGGATAACCAAACCCACCTATATCCAATGCGCTCTCTAAGTCTTGTTGTACAGCAGCTTCAGCCCAAATCCATCTACAACACAAAAAAAACGATTTAATACAGTTGATGGCAAATAATTTGTGATGAAATCACTAAATTCATAGCTATTACTATTTCAATTTAATCATATACAAACCCCCACATCTTCTTCTTGTATTTCTCACCCATTTCCTTCAATAAATCTAGATAATTATTACGACAATCTGATTGACAATCTAAGATATGCGGCAGTATTGATATTACACATAAAGGTTTTTCTTCACATGCATCTTTGAAGATTTCATCATTGATAACCTGAAAGGGATTTATAAAGAAAATTAAGACTATATTTAATATTCTCGAAATTATCCTCTTACTTGAAATACTTCTGGTGCAGGTACATTTTCAGATAGTTTCTCTAGAGCCCAATTTACAATGTCATTAGCTGTACGTCCACCATCATAATCGACAGCAGAATCAGCATCTTTTCTACCTGGGCCAAAGTATTTAATTGTTGGGTATCCTTGGATGCCAAATTCAGCAGCTTTGCTTGTATGTTCTGTTGCATCTAATGCTCCCATTTTAACCTATATATGAATATTTATATCATTAACTACACAATTTTAACACTTTAAATATAATTTTTACCTTTCCTTTAAGTTGTGTTGCAGCTTCAGCCCAATGAGGTGCAAGATTTTTACAATGACCACACCAGGGTGCAAAGAATTCGACGAGCCACATGTCATCAGAATTTAAAACTAATTTGTCAAAATTACTATCTGTTAACTCAATTACATCTTTATCGTCACCGCTCTATAAAAAAAAATTGTATTATAAAAATATTAAAAAAAATAAATAAATACTCACCTTCGATGATCCAGATGATGAACCTGAGGATTGTTTCCCGCCCAATTGCGCATTGATTTTATTTTTTGCAGCTGCTAGACCACCATCAACAAGACCTTGAGCTGTTCGAGCACCGTTGTAATCCTCAGGTTTATGTTTATTGGACCCGAATATTTTAATCGTCGGAAAACCTCGCACGCCATACCTGCCACCTAAATCTTTATGTTCGTCCGCGTTTACGGCCCCCACCTTAACAACACCTTTTAGCGCGTTGGCGGCTTTTTGATATTCTGGAACTAATTGTTGACAATGGCCGCACCACGGGGCGAAAAACTCAACAATCCAGACCTCATCGCCATTAATTACGAGCTTATCAAAATTCGAAGGCGTTAATTCAACAACGTTGGAAGATGACGGATAGAGAGCCAAAGTTTGTGTTATTAAAGTAATTAAAACTACGATAAATGTAAACGAAATATATTAGATAGGGTGTTGATGAATTAAAAAAATAAAGCCACTCACATATGTATCTTAACATTTTCGTCTCAAAGGTTCTTGGTTCTTATTCAAATATCAACTAACAAATAATTTTTTTGGTTATGACAACCCGGCTCTTAGAAAATATTAGCCGTCAAAGGAAAATCGTGTTGTAATTTTATTGGCTGATTTTTTAAAACAATTTGAGGAGACATCTACAATTAAAACCCTTACTTAGAATTAGAAACCCAGGGGGAAGATATTAGAGAAAACTGTGTTAGTAGAAAAAAAATGTAAACTATAATAATAATAATAATAAATAATAAGTATTTTCAAATTTCTTATGTGTAAAGTAATTAATAAATATAGTATCGTATTATTAAAAGTCTTTTTTGTCCTTAAAATTATAATTTGCTTTTTTTTATGATATTAGTAATAATATATAAACGTATTATTGCTGTTATGATTCCTGCTGCGGCATTTTTATACTATAAGAATAATTTAGTGGGATTTTATTATCTTTTACATATCCTTTTCCTCAAATCGAAACTACAATGATACGATAAAATTTCCGTTTATGTTATCTACTATGTATTGCTATTCTCATTAGTCATAATTGCAATAATTGTGCCCCCAATATATTTTATTATAAAGATGTCATGAAAAAATCGCCATCAAATACGCATAAATATTTATCAAAAAATTTTACTTTTATAGTTACTATCTCTAGTGTTATAAAAATGTAACGAAGCATCACAAAGAAGTAATTATGAGGTTGAACAATTGCGATGATGTCATATATTTGATCAAATAACGACTTCAAATTCAATTGAACCATCTAATTAACCTGTTTTTATTAGTAACAACACTAGAAAGACGTGTATGTATAATATAGGTAGTGCAAAATCAAGAACAGTATTAGAATTGGTCGATTTTCTGCTTATCAACTTTGGATAATTGCGAATCAGAAATTATGAATGCATGCAAGTACAAAAGGAACGTATATTAAACTATTATCTTAGATAAAGTTGGAACAACAAAGAACTATTTTTCTATATATCTGTAACGCCAATGAATTCTCTTATCTGTTTAAACTTTTGACCTATTGTAATATTTGTAAACTGCTAAACAACAAATCGTTATAAGTCAGTTTCTTTAAAAATTCCGAAGTGGGAACGTTATAAAAAATTAATTTTAATATTAATTGCAAAAGTAATTTGAATATTATTCAGTGTTCCAGTATTTAAAAACATGTAATCAATTAGAACAATCAGAATAATGAAAAATAAGGTAAAGTAAGAGATTGTCTTTTATCTATAATTTCAATCGGATATCGTTTACTTATTAGAACCATTTACTTGTTATTAAGCGTATATTTGTATAATAATCTTACTACATCTCTAGAAAACAATTGAGCCACTTAAGATGTTTTTTTTATAGACAGATGCATGTAATGAGTGCATACTGTCTCTCATAAATTTTTTTTAATTTTCATATATGTACAGTACTATTAATTAAATATGTGAATACACTACCATTCATAAATTTGGTCATCTATATTATAATATACGAGGGAGCGTTTTTATATTCGCGGAATGGGGGACAAGGGGTGGAAATAAAAAAACCAAATTACTTTTCTTTTTCAATATATTCATCTGCAAGACGGATACATTTTTCACATCTTTCAATTAATTTATTTATACCCTAATAAAAAAATGATTTCTCTTTATCTGCAAAATACGCCGAAACTGCCTCCTTGACTTCATCATCGACAGTAAATTTTTTACCCCGCAGCTCTTTTTTCATTTTCGGAAACAGGTAATAATCACTCGGGGCCTGGTCTGGGCTGTAGGGTGGGTGATTCACAATTTCGAAGCCCACCTTATGCAGGGCAGCTAACGCAACGCGGCTCTTGTGGACGGGCGCGTTGTCGTGCAAAAGCAGAACACCTTTTGTCAGTTTCCCGTCTTTTCTCTTTAATGGCTTCTTTTAGTCGCTCTAATATTGAAGCGTAATATTCTCCGGTTATAGAAACACCTTTATCTTTATAATCAATCAACAATATTCCTTCCGAGTCCAAAAATACCGTTGCCATGAGTTTCCCAGCTGATTGTGACACTTTAAATTTCTTGGGAGGTGCTGTGCCTTTTTTATGCCACTGCATGGAGTCTTGTTTGGGCTCAGGTTCATAATGATGAACCCAAGTTTCGTCTCCAGTAACAATTCCACTCAATACACCATCCTTGTCTTCATTACAGAGGTCCAAAAATGCACGCGAACACTCTACGCGCTGTTGTTTTTGCGGCGGCGTGAGCATTCTCGGCACCCATCTTGCTCTGACCTTAGACATGCCGAGATGATCGTGTAGGATTTTAAAAATTGTTGTATCGGATACTCCAACCATTTCTGCGAGTTGTTTCTTCTTTAGTCGAGCATCTTCGAGTACAATTTGTTCAACTTTTTGGATAAGTGCTGGCGTGGTCACCTCAATGCTCCTGCCCGGCCTCGGGTCGTCTTCAAGGGATTCCCTTCCTTGTTTAAATAAACTATGCCACTTGTACACCGTGGTTTTTCCTGGACAAGAGTCGCCGTAAACCAATGACATCTCATTCATTATGGTCGCGACTGATTTTCCTTGCCTGGTAAGGAACTTTATAACGGCACGATATTCGATTTTTTCCATATTTCACTTTTCACTCCTGATTATGTTACTTGGTTGACGATGGCTCAAAGACTAACTGTCTAATAACAATGAAACTTCGTATTTATACTAATCATGAGTCGCTGCACAGGCCACGCCCCCAATGCGCCTACTCACCCCTCTACAACCCGCTCATTCCGCGAATATAAAAACGCTCCCTCGTATAATAATAAAAGAAACAATAGATACAATTACGTAGTAATAAGTATGTAATAATAGTAAGTAATATTAACAAAAGATTCTGTTTATTTAAAGCATATGATAAATTTTTAAATTTCAATAATCCGTTAATCTGGCTAAAGGTAAAATAAATTAGTTTAATAATTGACGGTATCTACATATCTCTGCATACTGATTGGATTATTGGGGTGTACCAAAAAGAAAACGACTTGGCATTGAAATAAAAGTCACTATTTGTGCTCTACGTGCATATATTGCTGAAACAAAGCGGTCTGTCGGCACTCGTGTTTCTGAACATGAGCGTTGTACCAGGTTGCTGCGCATAGCCGGTTCTGCACTTGCCGAGCATGGGCTGGAAACCGTGCACCATATTCAGTTTAATTCGACCAAGATCCTATCCCGCATTAACCATTTCTATGGTCGCAAAATCCGTGAAACTATAGAGATCTTTAAGCACCCCAATAACCTTAACCGCGATGATGGCTAGTCCCCTACATAACGCTTGGCAATCCTGCATCTCTAATCTACCCAACCGCAACCGTAACGCTCCATTGACCCATGACCCATTATCCATATATAAACGCGTCCCCCATCGACTTACACCAGTTTCAGTGCAGTAGTTCAGCCCTGAAGATGTCCCATACAAATGGGTACGAAACGTCGGCAGATATAATAGTGACGCGGTTCCATCCCGGAAACCCAGAAGCGGATAGCATGGACCACGACCGCGGAAGTCTACGTACCAAATTAATATCGCAAAAATGTTTAAAAGCCTTTTTTTAAAGCGATTTAATGACGGTACCCTTTTTTTGGTAGTGTAGCCATTTAAAAATGTAATAATGTAATCCCGCTGGAGTATTATAGGGTTGTAGTATAAATAAAGAAATATTTTCGTTTGGTGTGTGTATGGACTTAGATGGCGGAGTAAAATCAGGATAGACAAGTTCAATTATTAAGGCAAAGGGTGGACATTTCGAGGAAAATTTAATTTAATAACTATCGCAAGTTTTATTATCTCAACGTATAAAATGTATTTTCTTTAATCACAAGAAGAATTTAATTAAAATTTCTTTCAGACATTTGTAAGATTAATTTTTTGCGCTGTGCAGTTGAATTTGTGAACGGTAGTGTAGATAGGTATACACAATCAGACCCTTCCCTTTCAATTAAAATTGTAACTCAGTTGAAACATTTTATTTAGTTTATGCCGCGACTATATATATGTTATATATGTATATACATATATATGTATAACTTACCAAATAGGTCGCATTAAAGTATTTGGAAAAAGAAGAGCCTTTATTTATGAATTATTTGTTTACGCTAATGTATACGGACATGGTCGCATTATATTATCATTTAATGTAATACGGTTTTTAAAATATTACAACCATTATCAGTGACTTAGTGGTAATGAT
The DNA here is from genome assembly GCA_031893035.1 of Dermolepida albohirtum. Classification (NCBI taxonomy): domain Eukaryota; kingdom Metazoa; phylum Arthropoda; class Insecta; order Coleoptera; family Scarabaeidae; genus Dermolepida; species Dermolepida albohirtum. The sequence continues at coordinate 7,968 of JAVIWB010005943.1, forward strand.
CACATGCTCAAACTAATTCTGCAATTGAGATAGTTAAACTTCGTTAAGTAAGAAAAAGAATTAATGCTACAAACGGTATTGTTGCGGGAGTGTCGTATATTGTGAACTATTTATACATTTACAGAGCATCAGATTCGTTTAAGTGTTTATTTTCTTTTTCGTATTTTTTGAAAGTGTTTTTGAAAATGTTCTTTTGAAAAAACAGATGCATAATTGAAGTTAAAATATTGGAATTCATTTTTTTTAAATCCCAGGTGAGTTTCCGATCAAATTTGAGAAAAAAGAAACATAATTTAATCGTATTAAGGCGAATATACAGAAATAATAAGTACAAGAGATACGTCTTTATAGAGACGCAAACGTATTTTTGCGTAAATATCATATTTTAATAACAAACAATAGTCAAGGTTCTTGTATACCTATAATAAGCCTAAAGTAAATTATACTATTATTATAATTAATTACTTTTTAATTTGTTCAAATTTCGTAATTAACAGCATTTGTTACATCTATTTTTTTTAACGTCAAATTTTTCGTATTATTAATAATATTTCTTCGAATTTATAAACGGTATATACCAACATTTTCTACGTTCAACTTATTTTATTTTAATTCTCGATTTATCCTAAGACAAGATGCTTAGATTTGTGGAGATGATTAATATAAAAAAGAGCGAAAAATTTGTCATTAACTTTATTTCTATTTGTAATTAAATTTTTTTTAAAAAGCGTATTTTTCCCCCATCTAGTTGTCGTCTGTATATTTGAAATTATTCTCCTTTTTGGTAGCTCTAAATATTTCCAATAAAAGAAATAAAATTACACGAAATCTCTACATTCTTCCCACGTTTATTTTATCTGTTAGTCATAAACATCCTATAGAATTTCCCTATTGTCTGTCTTTTGCCCTGGTTATTTAATTTCACACTATTCTCAATATATTATTAACTCGACTAATTTAATAATTAATTGTTCAAAAAGGGTAATAGAAAGGGATAGAACTACTTTTATGGTTTAACGGCCCTGTCCAAGCAAGTTCGTGGTCTTTCTCATTTTCTCAAAACAAATCATAACCTAATACACAGAAGTTCCCAAATCCTCGCACTATATTTGTCAATACATTTGGCTAATGTAGCAGTTTAAAAAGTAAAAAACCGTTTAATCACAACCCAATTTCTAAAAAAACTACTACTTCACAAGAATTGATCTCATTTACGAGGGTGGACTGAAAAGTTTTCGGAAAGTTTTTTATGCTGCGGCGGGTAAGTTGTCTAAAAACATCAACAATTTTCAGATATCGTTACTTATTAGTGTCGTTATGACGATTGTTTACTTAAGAACATCTCGGAATTTTTGAAGAGGTTGATAGTGTTTGAAATTTGTACTATTAAGTACTTCTTGTAACGTTTATCAACAACAAATATTCATAATAAGATTATGAATGGTTTGATAAAATCCTTTATTTTCCACTGTTGATAAATGGGTTCGTGGAATCAAATGTGGTCGTACAATAACAATGGACGTGTAAAATTTGAAGTTGTTTAAAAACATTTTAAATAGCAGGGGGTGTAAACATATTTAAAGAACAATATCTAGATAAGACTAGATTATTTGATGTGGATATAAAGCCTGTTCCACTGCAATTTTTAGAGATCTGATCCTCACGTCTCTTTAAAATATATTCTCTGACTTTGTTTGTTTTACCTAGACCCTAACTGTTAGCTTGAATATTTTTGAAACGTATAATTGTTATATATTTTTAAGGGTTCACTATGCATAATCAGGAGTACTTCGCGGTCTCAATTTAACTTCGCTATTATTTTTAATTTTCTTCAATCACGTTTTAGACGCGAATATTTCTAAAATATACAATTGTTAGATATACATAGTAGTATGCATAAGTACTATGAAAGAGAAGAAAGAGAACTTATTGTTCTGGATCATTTTCAAAAAAATAACTAAAAGAAACTTTCTTCTACATAGTAGATTCTTCAATATTAATAATAAAATAAGTTTCGTTAGAAATTCTTGTGTAATGTTATTCCATTATTACAAAAGAATACCATAAAATTGTTTGGTATTAGTTGATGATCTTTTCGTCTTTGTAAGATCTAAATAATCCCACAAATGTTTGATAACACTTAAATCTGAACTTCGTGGTAGCCAAACTAAATTTCACTTAAATAACTTTTAACAATCCTCTCGATATGCTTGGATCGTTATCGTGCTGGAAAATGTAATTATTTCTAATTAATTGTGTCCCTGCACAACATGTCCCAGCGGAATTTCTAAATATTTCGATGACATAAATTTTCCGAACATTTTAATTAACCATCTCATTGCGCAGGTATGCAAAGTACACCTTGCCACGTGTCCAAAATGCAATGGGAATGATGTTCTTGTTTATTATCCCTTCGCAATAATGTCTTCCTTCTTGCAACACGACTTCTTTTAATTGGAAGATTCCAAACAATAGGAGGATGCACAGAAACTCTTGTCGACTTGTCGAAAATCTTGTGTTAACTCTTTTTTTTTATTAACCACCAAACCGATTGGGCCGTGCTTTTGATAATTTTAAAAATCGTACACTTAGAACACTGATTGAAACGCAATAATTCAACTAAAAGTTTCGAAATCCAGTGAGAAAATCAGGTGACAAAATAATCATCGATAATAAATTAGAGTAGAATATTTTCGCAAAAGCTTTCTCTTTCATTTAACAATAAAGTTTCAATTTCTAGAATTTTATTATGAGAATAAAAATAGAATAATAAAAGGTGTTCCAATAAGACATTTCATTTTCAATAGCCCGCCATTTTAACAGTTGTCATGACTCAACCTGTAACTACTTGACAGATAACAAGCAAAAAGTACGCCATTAATAAAAATGGAACGATAATGGAACAGTTCGCAAAACTAAAGCATTTTTGGGTCGTCGCAAATTACCTTCTCGGCCAGCAATTGTGAAACTGGTGGAAAAATTTGAGCTGTTGGACAAGTTAGTGATGTGAAGAATCGAACTCGTGCAAGTCGTTCAAGAACAACTGAGAATATTGCTGTCGTAGCACATAGTGTTGAGGAAAACACAGATTTGTCCGTTTCTCGTCGATCTTTATTAGGCATTCCACAAACGACATTATACCGTATTTTACATAAAGAATTAGGTCTTAGGGATTTTAAAGTTCAGTTAACATAAAAACTCACACCTATCGACCATCAACAACGTCGTGTCTTTGCTGATTGGGTCCTTGAAATGCATCAAGCTGATCCGGAATTACATCGAAAAATCATCTTGAGTGATGAGGTCCATTTTCACCTCGAAGGGTACGTTAACAAGCAGAATTGTCGCATTTGGGGCTGGGAAAACCCAAGAATTATTGTTGAAAAGTCTTTCCATCCTCAGCGTGTGACTGTTTGATGCGGTGTTTGGTCTGGCGGGGTCATTAGACCCTACTTTTTCGAAAATGACGCTGGAGTAACTGCTACGGTGAATAGATTGCGCTGTCGAAAGATGATTAATGATTTTGTATGGCCGGAATTGGAAAATATTGATGTGGACGACGTTTATTTTCAACAAGACGGCGCTACATGCCACACAAGTAACGATACCCCGTGTGATTTCTCGAAGAGGAGATCACAATTGGCCACCGAGATTTTGTGATTTAACACCTTTAGACTTTCTTCTTTGGACTGACGTGAGACATAAGGTCTATGCTAATGGCCCGCAATCGATTCAAGACCTCAAAGATAGAATTCGTGAAGTTATCGAGGACATACAGCCGCAAATGTGCGAATTGGTGATGGAAAATTTCATGAAAAGAATATGGTCCTGCAAGCGTAGCCGTGGCGGCCATTTGGCTGATATTGTTTTCCATTATTAATGGCATACCCTCCTCTTTACAATTAAATAAACATCTGATGATTTCGCTTCAAAATACTCGTTTTTTTAATATATCAAAATGAAACCTCTTATTGGAAGACCCGTTACTAAATATGGAAATAATATTGTGAAAGAATTGAATTTTTTTCAAGAGGTCACTTATACACTGTACATATAATGGAAAAACAATTATTACACTATATTGCAATCAAAGTAAATTACAAGATTTCGTTGAAGATAGCTGATGGAGTATTATTATAAGTTATCGACAAAAATTGTCGTTCTTATGACTTGCCTGAAAGTAATTGATGATACACGAGTTGCTGTCTTTGGTAAAACGCGTGAGGGCGTTCGACGATTTTCGATTTCAAATAGAAATGGTTTTGTTTTGCAATTGAGTGTACATTCACGTGTACAAAGTTTAATGCAAGTTATAAACCTAGTTGTATATATAAATCTTTCTACTTAAAATTTACGTAGTTGTTTTGAAATATCTATCTAAACACCTTGACTTATCTTAACAAAAATTTGAAATATATCACCATTAATTTAGAACCTTACATATAATAGTATTAAATTTTATTATCTTTGTGTATATCTTGTTTATTGCAAATAGAATATTATCTCCTGTTTTTAGTTTAATTGTGTGTATGTTGCAGTTAAAGGCGTCACTTTTAATTTTGTGACAGAAATCTGAACAGCACGGACGCACAACTTTTTGGTAAACGCGGTTAAGCGACTAAAATTAAAATCGCAGATAATTTATCTGTTACTAATGTGCATGAGTTATATCAATTCTATTTCCACAAAGTCAACGTTGTCTTCAAATTATGACTAGTTGATTTTTCTAATTATCGGAAATTTCGCTACGCACAAGAGGTATGTGACAAATATTTTAAAAATGTCTCATCCATTATAAATCGTTCACCTGCAATTATGTATAAATGCATTGTAAATAATTCAAATTTGAAGAATATTATTTTGAAGTACAAGAACTTGAAAGGTTTTCACGTTTAAAATATTTTAATTGAGTTGGAAAGGACGACCAGAAAAGTTCCATACTTCAAAATATAAGTTAATTTTAAATAATTAATTTTAATTGTGAATATTTGTATATTTCAGGAATGTTAAGGACTGTAATACTATTATTTGCATGTAATATATTTACAAGCGGTGATATTTGCCCAAAATGCATACAAACTCAAACTCATGGTATGAGGAGTGCAGACTGTTATGGTTTGAATTTAGTTCAAGTCCCACAATGCCTAAGAGGTGATGTAGAGGTAATTTTGATAATATGGCTGATGTATGTTTAAAATTAAGCAGGTTCCTATTTTTAAAAAATTATTACAATATTAGACTTATGCTATCGACTCGTGAGCTTTCTACTTCCCAGAAAGAAGTCTTAGAATTACATATTTATTATTGAACGGTTTCTGAAACTTGACCATTCATGTTAAATCTTTCCCAGCTTAATAATATTTCAACGAACTAAACAAATAATAATAATAATATCCGGTATTAATTGTACCACCGTCTGAAGTAAAATCACTTAACAACTTCGAGAACCACAGAATAATATTTCCATAACTTTATTAGGCGGTCAAACAATTTTTATTGTTTTTTGGGGGGAGTGGGTGTAAGATAGTTGCAGCGCGTAGCAAAAGATTCAACTTGTGCTTTTCTAAATAAATTTTCACGTCGATGTTACTTTCCGTAACCCCAGATTTTTTTGCACCTGGATGTTTGTCATCATTTAAGCCCGTACGACCGTCTTTAAATCGTTTATACCACTCATACAAACTCGTACATGATAAACACGCATCGCCATACACTTGTTTCATCAAATTAAATGTTTCAGTAAGCGACTTACAGAGTTTAAATCAAAACCTGATATTCGCTCTTTGCCCAAAATGCATTTTTCGACCAATGCCAAATATACATTGTTTTTTATGTACAATTTCTCTGCTTCTAATGATGCAAATGTTTTTGTATTTTGACATAACATTTGTGAAAGATCTACCTTACCGATGCATATTTTGTTAATAGATGGCGCCACTAAGAATTAATATTTAAAAAAAGTTCCGATATTATTATTATTCGATACTAATTGTACTAGTGTCTGAAGTAAAATCAACTGAAAGAATTCTTCGAGTACTACAGAATAATATTTCCATAACTTTATTAAACGGTCAAACAGTTGCTATTGTTTTTTTGGGGAACACCCGACTTCTATAAAAACATCGATTGTTTAAAGTATTGTAATAATTTCAGTTGAATTGATGACTTATAATAAACATGACAACCAACCTTCACTAGTTTCAATCTTTGAAATCGTCTTCAAGTCGGGATTTTAATTTAAAAGTCTCTTGTATAATATTGATAATAGTTTTTACTAAGTAAATGATTATTAGAGAAGGCGAATGAGTGGTGTAAACAAGGCGTACACTTGATAGTAGGTAAATAAAATAGTATATAGATAAAACATTGTAAAGTACTCACCCTTTTCAGCAGAAGATCGGTTTCCACAGTTGTTTGGGCAAATCGCGTTCACCTTGAAGAGAAAAATGTTCTTATTTATAGAGAATAACTTTTCGATATATAGTGATGCAATATTTATATAATTTATTATTATTAAATGCACTCTACAAATTTCCCGGACGCAAATCTTATGAATCGCCGCGCACTTTTGTCTTCTCTAAATTGATTATACGAGGGTAGCCCTTTGTATTTCAGGAACTGGCAACACTGTTAGTGTTGCCTCCGATCTGATGATTGCATGGTGAAGTTTGTCATTTTTGACAATATATTTACCCTGACAGTTTTATTATCCGGTCGCTATTTTTATTGTTGACAGTAACTTGAAAATTTTATGTCAGCAAAAATATGGAATTAACTCGCAAACATTTTCGTGCAATTATTTTTCATAACTTTCGGCGTAAATTATCTCAACAAGAATGTATCGACGAGCTGATGGTGATGAAGCACTATCGAAAACTACAGTATATCGTTGGTATAGTGAATTGAAACTTGGCGGCGTTCCTTGGACGATGAATTTCGTGAAGGTTGTCCCACAAATGTTGTTGCGCCGGAAAACATTAATGCAGTTGTTCGCGCTCGAAGCACATCAAAACGAAGAATAAACTTCGTGCTCAACGGTTTTCTACGACGGAAGAGGCAGTTGAGGCATTCGAAACTCATATTTTGGAGATACCGCCTTCACGATGGCAGCAATGCTTCAGATTGGTTTAAACGAATTCAAAAGTGCATTGATTTTCAAGGAGAATACTTTGAAAAGCAATAAAACTATTTTCGATAATAAAAATTTCTTTTTGTTTGCTATTCCCGAAATATAAACGGCTACCCTCGTGTATATGGTACACATGGTTTTTCCAAACAAGAATTAAAGTATTTAAGAATATATGAAATTTTAAACAGTAATAATTACTGCAAATACTTTAAACAACTTTAATTTTAAGCTATTAAGGAGTGCATTGAAGACCTTAATAGCAAAATAAATACAGACTGCTTTTATTTGAATTAGATTGTAAAATTTATGGTACACAAATCAAATAAATTTTATTTATTTTTAAAATTAGGAAATTTAAAAGAGAGTATATGTGCACAATGTATGTACGTTCTATTAAATAAAAAGAAAATAAAAAAATACAACGTAACCTTTTTGAATTTTGATAAATAAATATTTTTTATATTAATTTAAGTCAATATATATTAATAAATATTGGAGTTATTGGTCATTTTAAAGTTTACTGTAGTTTTACGTATATTTTGATTCTAGAAGCATATTGACGTACATTTTGACAGCTCATATTTCAAGGTTTATTTATAAAGAAAAAGTGTTCAATTCTCTGTTCTTGTTTGTTTTTTTTTTCGTAATTTGAAAATGAAATAGCAGAAAGGAATATTTTCGACATATTTTACTATTTTCCTACCGAGAAAGTAAGAACTCAAAGCAAGAAAAAGTTGTGTGAAATGTATAGAGACCAAAATAGTTTGCAAAACTTCATTCTGCTAAAAAATGTTGTGAAATTTATAGAGAAACATTCTTAATAGAACGCCAGTGTCAAAACTTGTTTTTCAAAATTTCGTTCTGCTGATTTTAATGTCAAAGCTGTACATTGTTGAGGAAGGTCGGTTGAATCTTGATTGAATCAAACCAACGTATAATAATACGAGTAATTATGAGATTAAGTTTGTCATTGACCGTTCATGAACATGTGAAACGACTTGATTTCTCATCAAAGCAAAGATACTTGGCTTCCACATATTCTCAAAGAAAGAGACTTGTTCCATTGCTTCTTTGTCTGTAATTTACTGTTGAAACGCGAAGAAAACGATTCATTTCTGAATCATATCATAATTAAGGATGAAAAACTGGATTGTTCACAACAATGTTGAACACAAATGATCATGAAGCAGAAAAGATGAGTCGACTGGTGATGGTCTTTGTTTGGTGAGATTTCGAAGGAGTTTGCACGAAACATTTCGACAATTAATTTGGAACTGCACTGACTCTAATTGGACAAATTGAGTGATTCCAACTATAATTGATTAAAACCTGTAGGTTTTAACCACGATAACACCAGGGTTCATACAAGTTTGATGACTCGTCAGAAGCTACACAGTTTGGATGAAATGTGCTAATATACTCACCATATTCAGCGGATCTGACACGTTGAATGTTACTTGCTTCGATCATGGCAAAATCCTTTAAATGTGAAAATATTTCTGCACTGCAATTTCTTGCAAGTAAAGATCAGAAATTTTACCAGTCTGGAACCATGACACTACCAGAAAGATGGCAGTTTGCCTTCTTGATTAGACCAAAATGCTCAATATATAATATGTATTGGGTCGGCAACTAAGTACTTTCGGTTTTTACTGATAGAGAGCGTTGCTTTATTTTTTGTATAACGTATGTTAGTGCTGTACTTTACCGTTTGTCGCGTGATACTAGTCACATTGACGTAACTTCAGAAGCAAGTAGTGCGTGATTTTTATTAAAGCTATTAGTTGTGGGTTAATTTTAAGTGGAGTGCAGAAACGAGCATTTTCGACATATTTTACTATTTTATTTCCGTAAAGCAAAGAAAGCTGCTGCGGCTCACAAAAAGATATGTGAAGTTTATGGTGCTAATTGCTTAACAGAGCAAACGTGTCAGAATTGGAATAAAAAATTCCGTTCTGGAGATTTTTCCCTCAAAGATGAGCAACGTTCTGGTCGGCCTACTGAAGTTGATGATGACCAAATTAAAGTCATAATTGAAGAGGATCGTCATATAACTGTTCGAGAGATTGCGGAGAGGCTACATATATCGCACACAATAATTGAAAAACATTTAAAATGTCTTGGGCTAGTTAAGAAGCTTGATATTTGGGTACCTCACGAATTGAAAGAAATTCATTTAACACAAAGAATCAACTTTTGCGATATGCACCTTAGACGAAATGAAACCGACCCTTTCTTAAAAGAATCATCACTGGTGATGAAAAATGGGTCCTGTACAGTAACATAGTTCGAAAACGATCATGGAGCAAACACGATAAACCAGCTCAAACCACATCGAAAGCTGAATTGCATCCAAAAAAGATCATGCTGTCAGTTTGGTGGGATTACAAAGGTGTTGTGTTTTTTGAGCTGCTTCCAAGGAACCAAACGATCAATTCTGATGTTTACTGTCAACAATTAAAAAAACTGGATGAAGCAATCAAAGAAAAACGGCCAGAATTGTCAAATCGGGAAGGTGTGGTTTTCCACTAAGATAATGTAAGGCCTCACACATCTTTGGCAACTCGTGGGAAACTATTGGAGCTTGGCTGGGAAGTGATGCCACATCCCCCATACAGCCCCGATCTAGCACCATCTGATTACCATTTATTTCGAAGTTTGCAAAAATCTTTGAATGGTAAAACTTTCACAAATGACGATGACCTTCACTCGCACCTGGTTCAGTTTTTTGCTGATAAGGACCAGAAATTTTATGAGCGCGGAATCATGCAGCTGAAAGAAAGATGGCAAAAGGTCATTGAGCAAAATGGAAAATATATAATTGATTAAAAACTATTCTTTGTTTAAAAAAAAGTGTTTTATTTTATACTACAAAACCGAAAGTACTTAGTTGCCAGCCCAATATATTCATATAAAAGCGACCTCATTTTTCTAAATAACCCAATACTTCAACATTTTCTTTCTTCTGAAATAATACCCCTCTCCATGTGAATAATGTTTGTTAATTAATTGTTACAATAAATTCATTGTAAAACTTGGAGCAAGTTCGTGTTTTTTTAAAACAATTTGATTTCGTTTTCTAAATTGAAATTATCTTCTTTAATCCAATCCAATCCAAAATTCTAAGTCGTCAGTGGTAAAATATTAAAAAAGTAATTTATACTAATATTTTGAACGTTTTAAATAATTTTTATATGTATAATCTTATCTGTTCTTGATCATTTTTTTTTCAGGTAATAGAATTATCGTATAATAGATTAAGAAAAATTTCCGAAGACGACTTGATTAGATATAGTAATTTAAAAATATTATATTTATACGATAACATGATAATGACTATAGACGAAAACGCTTTAAAAGATAAAACGTCATTAGAAATTTTGGACATTTCTTATAATGCCTTCACGAAAGTTCCAGCCATTATCTTCCATTTGCCATCATTAAAGAAACTATACATGACTCATAATCAATACATTAACATCGTCCATGATATTGAGGAACTAAAACCCATTACTAGTCCTTTAATGTACCTGAATATTGCCTACAATGACTTAAGCGATTTGCCGAATTTAGGAATATTACCTTCATTAGTCTATTACAATATAAGTGGAAATACAAACGTTAGAATGAACACGTCTAATTTTGCTGGAATATGCAAATTAAAGGTACTTTACAATAATAATACTAATGTCTGGTTTGATGACGCCTGTGATTGCTGGAGTTTACAAGCCTGGCTCGAGAAAAGAGGCGTAGAATTTATACCGTTTAATTGCGAACCAAATATAGGTAATCCTAGAAATTTCACCAAAAACAATTTCATTCAATTCATTTTTTATAATTGCAGTTTGTAGTACTAGGATTTCACTAGAAGACATGGAATTATTTAATGAATGTAATAATTTGCATGATAACATGGTACAAAGGGCGAACATGTTTAATATTGTTTTACCAATTTGTGTAGGTATTTTATTGCTAATTATAATATTATTAATTGTCCTCATCGTCAGAAAACGTCGGCAAAAATTTAAAACGCCTCACGAGAATAATAAAATTGCCGCACAGAGTCTTTTATAATATTGTTTTGCTTTAAGATGTATTTGTAAGATTAATAAATTAAAATTTTGTATTTTTATTTTGTTTATAATAAATTATTATGACGTATTTAATATATTGTGATATTTGATTTATTTGATTTTAATAAATTATTCATATAGCTGACTGGGATTATTTTTTAAAAGATAAGAAAGCTTATGCGATCAAAAATTATTGATTAACCCATTCAAGACTGCTATGATTCGAAACAAAAGGTTACATTACACTATGTGACAAAAAAACATCACCGAATCACTAAAAAAGAATCCGTTTTTTTTAATTTATATATGAGTTACTGTGTTCTGATATGCATTTGTCGGAAGTTCTTCCTGTTTTAACAAACACCTGGCCATCGGGGGTTCAATACTTATTTACGTTGGACCTCCGAGTATTAAATAAGAAAAATTTCTTTAAAGTAAAATGTACAATTACCATTCGGAACCAATAATTCTCTTGCGAAGCACATCAAATATAAGAAATACCGAACTTATAAAAGTAGATAAGTCAGGAGTTAATATGTGGTACGTGTTTAGGTTGGTCAAACATGAAGAACTTTTGATGCCTGACATTTTTACCTTATCATTTTAGTTTTATTAGGTATTGAAAACACTGAAGCAATCGTCATTAAATTCAAAATAAAATTACTTAATTATTACTAATTCAGGTTTTTCTTTAAGAAAAATCAATATAATAATTTCATCTATAAAAATTGTAAATGGTAGAGGGCTTAGTACTCCTCCCTTGCATTATACATTACATTTATTTAATGATTTTCTTGTGAAGTATTACAGTTATTTACTAAGAATCGTTCTTCAAGTTTCTAAAATATACTATTGCACAATAGATGGCGCTATTGAATTTATTCAAAAAGAAAAGCCTGAATATAATTTTTATTGCTATTAAAGCTCTTTTTCATTATTATTAAATGGCAGGATATTATTTTATATTTATTTTGAAGTCTGTTTAAGGGGAATGCAATATACCTTCTAGCATTAATACATAGACATCCTTCTAGGCAAGAATTATCTAGAAAAGGACAGTTATATTTCGCTTTTTAAGTAAATACAGTTGGCATTATGAGTGATAGTTTCCCCAGTGTGTCATGCTATTTATTCTGTAGTTGTTTTAGTTGGTCGATAACGTTCGTACGGTTTAAATGGATAAAGATAAGCAATTACGATGATCACACTTGTACATAGTGTATAACTAAAAGTAGAAAGTTCTGCTATTAATGAACCGTAAGTATTTTCCAATTTTCTGTAAGTTGCGTTTATTTTTTTTAATGTCATGTGATCCAAAAAAAAAATTATTAAATTACATAACTTTATTTGTTATACTTGTTTTTTTTTTTTCGTATTTCCAGAATTTAAATCAAAATGTTAGGACACGTTATTATAAAATTATCAGACTTTTGTTAGTTAATAGAAACAAAGAACAACTGGACAACATGAAGAAGAACTCCAGCACCCCCAATTACAATAGTTTATCGCTTTTAAACCACATTAAATATGAACATCTAATGGCTGGAATATTTGGTGGTGCGATATCAACATTAATTCTTCACCCATTAGATTTGATGAAAATACGCTTTGCAGGTGAGATACTTCATTTATTTGTCTTTACTATTTTGCCTTGTTTTCCCGTTTTTCCCTTTGTATTTTTAGTTTGCGATGGTAGAACGACTATTCCACAATACAGCAGTCTAACGAACGCTTTTTATACAATAGTAAAGCAAGAGGGTGTTAAAGGACTTTATAGGGGTGTTGCACCGAATGTTTGGGGATCTGGTAGCGCATGGGGTTGTTATTTTTTGTTGTAAGTAAAATGATTTTTCAAATTAGTTTTAAATTTTAATTTTTAAAAATTTTTATAAAACATCGAACATTCTCGCTTGTATAACAACAAATTATTCAATCATTTTGTAAGAGCCTGTCCTAAATTAACATATAATAATCGGTTTTTATCCAATTTTTATATTATTGAATTAATACTGTGATTAAATTTTTTTAAAATTATTTCTGCTTTGTTTTCGTTTTTATAATTAAATGAGAAACATTGTTAGATTATTTTTTGTCGAATTTATTGTTTTTATATTTGATAAGAGAATATACCAACGTATTTTACGTATTACTGTAATAGTTTCGTTTAATTCAGTGAAGGTCTGAAGATATGTTAACCACTGAATTATAGAGCAAATAAAACTATTATAAAAAAATTTTTTTCGAAATTTTTTTAGTACAATTTTTTTTTCACTTTTGTCGCACCACAGTCGTATTTATAATAAAGTCTTTCAGGCTTTTAAAAGTGGTCAAATTTTTCATCATCCACATTTTAAGTTGTTTTTATATTTAAAAAATTAACTAAATGTTCCATTAAAATTACACTACATAAAAATATTTTGTTTTCATCATTAATTGTGTGACCGATTGGATTAAATTTTTGTCATATTTGTATATAATTTTTTTACGTAATAAAATATGAATTTACAATAAATTTTAATGGAGACAGTGTGTGTTTGGCTTTTGACGGTAAAAGTCCGATATGGACTTGTTTCTGTGCGGGTTTGGCCGTGGATTTAGGTGTGACACTGAATAATTTAATCTGCTGATGATGACAACTTGTAAAAATGAGTTTTATTGGATAATAATACAATAAATTTGATAATTTAACGTCAGAATCATACCTATTTCTTCCAGAGAAGTCAAAATAACTGCATAATGCCTATACATCTCGGATAATAATAATTTCTTCATATTTTAATGTTGATATTCACGAAAATTTGTAAGAAACTTGAAGTATGGGTGCAAGTAGATTTTATTTACCGTAAAAATATTGACGTATTCTGGTATATCTAGGTATATTCATTGAAATATTTAAAAAATGGGAAGGAGAGAAAGGAAACAAATTTCGTAAATTATTTTTTTCAGTTATAACACAATAAAAAACTGGATTCAAGCAGGTGATAGTGCACAACCACTTGGTCCAACGTTACATATGGTAGCGGCAGCTGAAGCCGGTGTTTTAACACTGTTAGTGACGAATCCCATATGGGTGGTCAAAACACGCTTGTGTTTGCAATATGGATCTGAATTGCCCGTTGCCAGTACAAAGTGCTATCGAGGAATGATGGACGCTCTGTTTAAGATATATCGGACTGAGGGTGTGCGCGGTCTATATCGGGTCAGTGTTTCTTAAGACGTGCCAGTTTTAAGTTTTAGTATAGATGAGGAGTAGGTTTCCTTATCGCTACTTTGTAGGGTTTCGTTCCTGGTATGTTTGGCGTTACACACGGGGCTCTCCAGTTCATGACGTATGAAGAAATGAAGGCCTGTTACAATAAATACCGTACATTACCGTATGACAACAAATTGGTAAGTACGTTTTTGATTGTCTTTTCGAATAACAGTCATGGTGTGAAAATAACCGATTGTGTTTTTGGTCAATCTGAACAGGACGTTTGGATTCTAAGGAAACCATTCGATAATTTTAATTTCAGATTTACTTGAATCGCGCTCGTGGATTCGTACTAAATACGAAGTAAGTTGCAAGAATGTTAGACTTCGATTCAGTCAGCAAATTTTGCAACCAACCTCGTGAATGACAATCATCAATGGCTCGGTTTTCAATCACAATTCGGCCTTGTCAGTAAAGTAATGAGTTCGGTACGAGTTCGATTTGCGCCGGGCACGACAATTTTATTTATAGCTATATCGTGTAACTGTATATTAGTTTACCTGAGTCGTTTCTAGAGGGTGTAAATAAACATGTTGAAAGCTATATATTTTTTTAAATTTTCTCTGTGTCTCTGTGATTCTACGTGTCGTTTACAACCTCACTTTTCGTTATCTAAGTTCACATTGCAAACATCGCAATCTACGGCATTGCCACGGTATACGTGATTAAGATACTGATGTGGATATTTAATATATTTTTGTAATTTATTTTTCGCTTACCTAAAATGTTTGCTTACCTATGTAGAGTTGGTTGAACCATGGATACATCCTCTAGAAGTGACTTGAGTGAATTAATACACAGTTGCGCGATATAGTTTCAAATAAAATGGAAATTTTCCTTCTCGTTAAGTGCGAATGACGGCAATTATTCGCTGTAATAATTGCTACCGTCTATGCTCACTACTTAGTTACAAACGTGGGAGTAACAACAAAATTTCATATTCGCTGCTTGTCTAAAGCA
This sequence comes from Dermolepida albohirtum, assembly GCA_031893035.1. NCBI lineage: Eukaryota > Metazoa > Arthropoda > Insecta > Coleoptera > Scarabaeidae > Dermolepida > Dermolepida albohirtum. Next base: position 23,383 of record JAVIWB010005943.1, read on the forward strand.
GCCAGAGTAACTTTGAAATCAGTGCTGGTACTTTTGACTAGCGTAATTTCAATAAATAAACAAAAAAATAAAAAAAAGAAAGTTCACATAACCACGTTTAAAAAAAAATTTTCAAAACTCTGTTTTATGTGCGTATGTTTTTTTGACGTTTTTAATATCAATTCAAAGCTGATTACTTCATATCTTGACCTTGTATCCAATGTTTAAAGAAACTAACGACCAAAGTACAAAATGGATTACTTTTTTTTTAATACATATATGCCCTCATCGTAACAAGCAAATATTCGTATTGACCAAATTTTTATTTGTTTTTATTAGTTTGTTATCAGTCATTATTTAATCTAATATATTCATACGGAAATATACCAACCACGATTAGACTTAACAGAGAAGTGATGTACAGATTATTATAACACTTTATAGGAATTATTTAATAAAACCTGTATTATCTATGAATCATGTACACTACCGTCCATATTAGTTCGGACACACTTATGTTAAAACTTAAACTCTTTATTGCATTATTGTTTATAGATGTTTATAAAGTACAATAATAAACATTAAAGTAATTCTAACGTTAAATAAACAAAGATATCTTAAATATGCCGCTCATCGAAGACGCCCCCATTTTGCGTGAAAAATAGCCCCCCGTACAATTCGAGGCATCCGTTTCACGAGTTTTTCAAGGACTCAGTCCGGTATACTATTCCATTCTTCTTGCAATATGTTCCACAAGTGATTTGTTGAGGTAGGACACACTTTTCGGACCTTCCTGTCCAATTAATCACATAACAATTCTATGGGGTTTAAGTTGGGGCTTGTTCGTGGCCATGTTATTATTTGTAAGGTGTTATTGTTTTGTTCGCTATTTAAGAAGTTCTTACATATTACTGTAGAGTGTTAGGTGTAGTTGTCCTGCATAACCACAAAATTTTTGCCGATTGAACGTAGCCCCGATGATTTGCATTTTCTTGCAATATACTTAAATAATCTTTCTTTCGCAAAATATCTTTGATTCGCTTCAAGTGCCGGCGTAGCAAAAACAATCCCAAACAAGCACATAACTTCTTCACAATACAATCCCGCAGCATTCTTTGACCACTCTTCGTACAAAAACACGCCTTGATTGTCCAAACACTTCAAACTTCAATTCAACAGTCAATAAAACCCGTTTCCGGTCATCCAGTGTTCAATCTCTCTTTGTGTTTCTGTCGTTTTTGCGTTTTCCCGTCTAAGTAAGGGTTTTCTTACAGCAACGCGGTCGTGAAGATTTTGCAGCATTTAATCCCTTTTCCCCGTAGTAACAGAAATTTTTTTTGGACGGTCGCGATTCATTTCCACAGCGATTTCGAGTGCTGTCAGTCTCCTATTTCGTTTACTCAGCAATTTTGTACGCTCATCGTCGGCGTGAGATGATATTCGCTTACGACCTGAACGTGCCGGATCTCTTAAACTGCCCGTCCGTTGATGTCGCCGAATGATATCACTAACAGTCGATTTATTAATATGTGTCTTTTCGGAAATTTGACGCACGGAATAACCTTCTTGATGAAGAGCAATAATTACAGAACGTTTTTCTAAGCTTGTTGATTTTCCTCTCGACTAGCAAGTTTATTTGAAAGCTAATGCATATTTCGGTACACAAAACTCTTGGGGGTGAGGGCAGGTAAGTTTCGCAAGTTTATTGCTTGCAATATTATCTCAAAAATAATCGTATTTATGGCGGTATGGATTACTCCACAAATATATATGTAGGTCCTCTAAAAGATATATTTGCCTGCAATTGGTTATAAATCTCGTAAAGGACTTAATGTAAATTTTTTACAAGAGTTTACTAAATTTCACTAGCTGTCCGAACGTGGACAGTAGCGTACAGATTAGTATTATAACATTTTATAGAAATTATTTGATAAAACTTGTATTATCATGTACATCAAGAGAGAAGCAAATATAAAGAGACAATTGTGATTGATTTCAAATTTATAAATATTTGAGTATAAGTAAAATTATATAGAAATACAAACCTTGAACATGTTTACAATTTTATTATAAATTACCTCGTTTATTTTTCAATTAAGCAGTATTTACTTTTAGTATTGTTAAAAATATAAAAATGTAATTAATATACAGTATATTCTAAAAGTCACTTAACCAAAAATTAAATCAAATTAAAAGTTTGGGCCATAAATATTGTTTGAGGAGTTAATCAATCGTATTAGTTGGCAAGCTATTTTGCATTATTTTTAGTAGGTCGATGGTACCAAAAAATACCGACACACTCTCAAACAAAAAAATTCAATAAATAATTTTTTTAAGACGAAAAATTGCTTAAAATGCAAGCAATGAGGGGTTCAAAGGGGTTCAACTTTAAGAAATTATTTAACAAATATTGCTTAAAAGGTTATTCCTTTCTAGAATATTTTTAATGATTAATCAATTTAAACATTTATTTCCTTTAAAGTTTAGGGACGTCTTACAAGTAAACACGTTACTTCCTTCCATTTTAAATCATCTTTTAAAATGCAATATGCTTCCAAATTACTTTTACTACCAACATTTCCACTGATATGTTTCTATCAAACACATGAACAAGTTTGACCAACCTACAGAAAATGTTTCATTTAAATAAGTTACAAATTACCCTAGCAGTTCAAATTTTAAATATCTCCTTACGTAATTACATTCGGTCAAGTGACTTTTGGAACGCTTTGTATATAAAAATAATTCGATAAAAATAACTTTCACTTCAGAATTTGATAGAAATTGTATTGTATGTTATCGCAGGTATTCAAAAAAAAAGTGGAATTAAATGGCGTATATTAAAAAAAAAAGAATTTAAGAGAACAAAAGAATTCTTTTTGTCTTCGTTGGTCAGGTTCAATTGTCGTTTTATTCAGAAAAGATTGCCAATCATCATGACAATTCTAATTTTAAATATTACGACTCTAAACAGATTATTATGAACTATTTGCCTTGGATTACTTACAAGAAGTTGTGCATTTTCTGATTTAATTATATGTTAACTATTTTATACTACATAATCAGTTGTAACCTGACACAAAATCTCGTTTCAGTCCTTTATTAGGTTCAAGTGCCTGGTCGATTGTAATAATCACGTGTTTGTATTTAAAGAGAATACTTTACACCGTTTAACAATTAGTGGATAGGTAGAATCGGGTAAAGATGCTTTAGAATTTGCTATGAAATGAATACTGTTGTATCTATTTCATTTCGCCACTTTTGCTAATGGAATTTGGAAACGAAGTCTTTAAGAATTGTTCGATAAGGTTAAGGTTAAAAAAAGCAAGAATATGCAGTCTGTTTTGATAAAGCTTGTTGAAATTGGCATAATAAGCGTTTCAAAACAACATTTGTACAAATATTTTGTTAATTTGGCATAAATAATAACAATGTAGTATACACTGGTTGTCACAAGTTTGGTATCGCTTCAAATACATTCGTAATCAATTGCAAATGAAAAGAGAACGCGTATTTAATAATGCCTGTGTAAATACCTCTTTTGGCAGTAATCTGCAATATATTTGTGCTAATACTTAGTTTTCATATATGTACACTACCGCTCAAAAATGTATGTATTTTTATGTATTAGTAACATCATTTACTTAATTTACTGTTGACAGTAATAATTAATGAAACTTATGTACGGAATTTATTGAAGTTCCTTTTTATCAATATAATCACCCCTCGTATTAGTGATTTTCTTTATTGGTTGGCAACGATTTGTATACCTCGTATCCTAGATGGTCCCATATCAACTCTATAGTGTTGCAGTTGGGATTACCTCCTGTTTGAGTTTGTTCTTCAAAAACAAAAATGCCCTGTATGTTTTGGATCATTATCCTGCTGGTACAAAAATCTGTCACCAATTAATTCTTTTCCTGTAGGAACACAATGGTCTATTAAATATCTCTAAATACACATCTTCGTTCAATCTCGTGACGATTTTAATTAGGGAGCCAATATGTCCGCCACTAAAACACCCCCAAACCATTATATTTCCTCCTTTATGCTTTATAGTTCGGACGACATTTTGCTCCTGCATTATTTTACCGACACGGCGACGTACAAACACTCGCCGTTTGGTTCCAAATAATTCAAATTATTCATCAGACGAGAATATAGTGTTGCTTTGCTCGTTGAAGACGTTTTTGTTTATGTATGATTGTTAATTCGGGTTTTTTGCCTTCTACGGTAGGAACACTAGTAATAGTTTTTTTTTAATTTGGCCTCCGCGCCTTCGACAATTCTGCTACCGACATGTCATTGCTACTTGTATGGGACATCTTTAGGGTTTCGTTGTTGCACTGAGTCTAGTGTAAGTCTGTGGTGGATGGGTTTATAGGATTATTGGTCATGGGTCAATGCAGCGTTACGGTTACGGTTGAATTGTTTGGAGGTACAGGATTGCCGGGTTTGGGTTATGGTGTTTAGAGATCTCTATACTATATAGAATCTAGAGATCCAGGAATTTTTCGGGACGATCTTAGTAGAATTGAACTGGGTATGATGCCCGGTTTCAAGCATATGCCCAACAGATGCAGAACTAACCACGCATAGCAGCATAGTTCAACGCTCATGCTCTGAAACACGAGTGGCGACAGACCGATACTTGGTGGAATATTCAATATATACGTTGCGAACAGATGTGAGATTCGAGAAACCGATGGTTATTTTTACTATTTTCAACACTATTTATGTAGAATTATTACCAGATAAAGGTTCACGATGTACACGAATATATATCCGCCGAGTTCATGTAGGATGGCCCTTACACCATGTAAACAAAATAGTAGAATAATGTTGACTGTAACTAATATAAATTTAATAAGTTCTTCATCATCTTCTAGCATTCGAAACCGGCATTAACTTAAAAAAATCAAAAGGTACGTCGCCGAAACTTTTATTTAAAATATTAAATCTCGGAATTAAAGTTACGATAACAAAATTAAATATTCTATAGAAAACAGTACGTAAAATGCAATGTGAAAGTTTGTAGTCCACATTTTCCAATTCTCCGCTAAGTGCCAAGTGAAATAAATATATCCTTTTTTAGTATTGCATAAACGGCGAGAGAGAGAATGCAGTTGTTTGAAGCTTTTTGTTACCAAGTCGAAAATGTAAATAAACTTGTGCGCTATTTGAATTACCCCGCACACCATTGTGCTTTTTATTTAATGAAACGTACAAGATGTCTTTTTCTAGTTTGATATCGCTACGGCTGGGCCTAAAAATATAGAGGAAAAACTGTGATTTAGATCGTTAACCTGTTTGTGGTAGTAATTGTAAACGCAAAATACAACCAGGTGCTTTTCTGCTTTAAAATTTTTGGCAAGTTTAAAAGAACTCAACACAAATTAAGAATACAATGCTTGAGCAACGATATTTATTTTTATTTATATATTAGATTATATTTAGAGAAGTTCGGGTTGGTGGGTTATCACACTGATACATTATCGTAAGATAGAATTTCAAAAAAAATACCGAAATATTATTTAAATTCTTCCTATTAACAGTAGTGAAACAGCAATTCACCTAACAAAACCAGTTTAAGCAGCTGATGATGGGTCATTATTTAATAATAAAACGCACATGTAATATTTATAAGTAAACAATTAAAATCCAACATTATTAAAAGTTGTATACTTAAACTGTTTAGAAAGATTTTTACCTGTATTTTTTTTTATTTGTTTTGATCGCATGTAATAATAATCACGAGTTTACATTGTTTTTGCCCGTGTGAATTTAAAAAAAGCTTAGGTGACGTATACAATACGTATATGCCACACACTTTTTAATATCCTAAATTTAGACCAACTGCGACAAATTTGTTGTGCGTATGTGTACATGCAGTAGACTTGTCTTTTCATAATTTTACTGTTTTTTATTATATCTAATAAACTCTGTATTTTACTAAAATTTATCTACGTCTGTTACGAATTAGTTTATAACAAATTGTTTGTTTAGGGCATTTAGTTTTAATTACATTAGTCATAATATTTCCGAATATATAATGCAAATTTTATTAATGAATTGTGAATGTTCCTAATTTCCTGACGTCATATTTATTATTTGTATAAACTAGTTATCGCGTTAGTTATTTGTAGATACTAGCACATGCGTTTTTAAACTAAACTGAGTAAATATTTGCGAAAATAGCTTGAACATTCTACAAAACAAGGCTTTAATAAATAAGTTTACATTGGGACAGTCGATTCTGGTTTTGACAAAGTTTTACACATGTTCCGTTGTAATATTTAACTTTTAATAATTAGGAAACATGTGCACACGTACTTTTCCTATATTTAGATGTCGGATTCTTGTATGTACATACGTGTGAATTTAGTCCATTTAGGCAAATCAATTTTAATAGACCGTTTCAACTATTATATTTTCAGTTAGGCTATTAATGTTAGTTGTAAAGTATTGGATATGTTGCCAAAATGTACAGTAAGTTTTTCTAATAGGTGCGTGTACGAGGTGTGGCTATTAAATAACGAGACTGACGCTGTAAAACATTTTATTTTGATTTCATACATATTTACTTATTATCACCTTCAATATACACCGCTCCTCTATTCCTACAACGCTCCATGCGAATCTTCCGTTTTTCGAAACAGTGCTGGAAGTCTTCATCAGGACGCGTGCCGCTTTCGCTTTCACAGCTTCAATAGACTCATATTTTGTTCCATTTAATTCAGATTTCACCTTAGGAAATTGGTAGAAGTCGCACGGCGCAAGATCCGGCGAATAAGCTGGATGGTCCTACACTGGGATGCTGTACTTGGCTAGAAACATCTTCACTGACAATGCGGAATAAGCCGGTGCATTGTCTTGGTGGAGAACCCATGACTTGTCCTTCCACAATTCGGTCGTTTTTTCCTTATTCTTTCACGTAGTTGAGCAAAAACCCAAAGGTAGTAATGTTGATTAATAATTTGACCTTCAGGAACCCAATGAAGGTACACAATCCCATGAATATCGAAAAAAACCATCATCGTTGCTTTGAATTTGGATTTGCTCATTCGAGCTTTTTGGCTGTCGGTGAAGATGGGCTCTTTCAGTGCATGAATTGGTGCTTCGTTTCAGGATCATAAGAAAGAAACCACGATTCGTCACATGTTATTATCCTTTCCAATAAGTTTTGGTCATTTTCAATGGCATTCAAACTGTCAGTACAAACATTTTTGCGAGTTTCTTGTTATTCAAACGTGAGAATTTTAGGCACCATTTTGGCACACACTTTTTGCATGTAAAATTGTTATGTAAAAGTTGCCGTACGGATTCTTTATCAATTCCTACAGTTTCATCAATCACACGAATACTTAACCGACGGTCAGATCGAATAATATTACCGATTTTTTCGATATCGTCATCTGTCTTTGACGTGGAAGGGCGACCCGGGCGTGAATCATCTTCAACGTCTTCTCGCCCATCTTGAAAACGCTTAAACCACTCAAAAACATGTGCACGCGATAAACATTTATTGCCATACACTTCTTTCAATAAATTATAAGTTTCAGTAGCGGTTTTTCGAAATTTCATGTGAAATTTTACAACAATTCGTTGCTCTATTGTTACACTTAACATTTTTCCGGCAAAACAAAAAAACAACTAATACGAAGGCTACGGCTATATTGATTTGTTTACAGAGGCGAGAGGCACTGCATTCGAAAGAGAAGGCTTCACGATAAATAGCTGTCAGTCGTTAGCGTTTGGCCCATGCGCACTTCTTCTGTACCAGCTTCAGTCTCGTTATTTAATAGCCACACCTCGTATATATACAGCTCATTTATATATGTAGAAGAAAAATCTCTTTCTGCACATATTGATTCATTTACTAATTTCAAGAAATTTTTAATTGATTTTTGCCTTGCGGCAAGAGATATCCTTATTGCCTCCAAATCATTTATAGCATCTAGAAGAAAAATCTCTTTTCGTACATGCTTATACATGTTCTCCATTGTATTTAGACCAAGAGAATTTCCTGACCATACCAATATCGAAAGGCCGAGTTCTTGTGAGCGACGCGAAATCGACTGCCTTGAATTCTCTTGCACACTCTCACGGAGAGAGGGCGATGTTTTCGGCAGATCTTGCGTTTCGTGGTCGTACGGGTGTTGGTTCATTTTTACTGAATTAGTAGACTCAAATTTATCCGCCACACTGTGAACAGTCCTCTCAGTAGGACGATTATAGCGACCGTAAAATGGGCGAAGCGCGCGGAACGTTGGCCAAACATAACACCCATTTTGATAAAACAATTTTGGACGTGTTGTTGAACGCTCTATTCGTCCATGGTAATTTGGCAAAACAGACTGAATAAATGACCAATTTGATAGATGTAGCTTCAATAATATGGGCGCTATCAACTGTCTAAGTTTGGAAGTCCCTATTGGAAGACCCTTTACATATCAATTGCACTCCAATCAAGAGAATTTTCTGGCAATGCCAATATCGATTCATTAGCTAATTTTAAGAAATTTTTAATTGATTTTTACCTTCTGGCAAAGGACGTTTATTGACTCCAAAGCGTTTATACAATATGGGAGCAAAATCTCTTTCTGATTCACAGAGAGTCCCGATCCTAATCCCATAGAAAATGTTTGGGACTACTATTTAAAAAGATTTATAACGATTTTCGACTAGGAAATAAAGAAGACCTTTAGAAAGCGATAGAAAATGAATGGGAATATAACAGTCGAACTGAAAAGTCCCCGGTCTACCATAGTAAAACACAGTTTTTTGGCAAAATTCGATTTTATTATTCAACATAGTTGCCTTCGAGGGCGATATACCGATTATAGCGTTCCTCCAACTTTTCGATACCATTTTTGTACTACGAATTGTCTTTAGCCTCGAAATAGGCCTCAGTTTCGGCGATCACCTCCTCATCCCTGCTAAATTTCTTCCCGGCGAGCATTCTCTTGAGGTCTGCAAACAGGAAATAGTCGCTGGGGGCCACATCTGGAGAGTACGGTGGATGGGGAAGTAATTCGAAACCTAATTCACTTAATTTGGCCATTGTTTTCATTGATTTGTGACACGGTGCATTGTCTTGGTGAAACAGCACTTTCTTCTTCTTCATATGGGGCCGTTTTTTTTGCGATTTCGTTCTTCAAACGGTCCAATAACGCTGTATAATAGTCGCTGTTGATGGACTGGCCCTTTTTAAGATAATCTATGAAAATTATTCCATGCGCATCCCAAAAAAACTGACGCCATAACTTTTCCAGCTGACTGTTGCGTCTTTCCACGCTTTGGAGCCGGTTCATCGCGTGCAGTCCACTCGGCTGACTGTCGATTGGACTCTGGAGTGTAGTGATGAATCCATGTTTCATCCATTGTCACATATCGACGCAAAAACTCGGTTTTATTACGATTTAACAGCTTCAAACACAGCTCAGAATCATCAACTCGTTGTTGTTTTTGATCGAATGTGAGCTCGCGCGGCACCCATTTTGCACAGAGCTTCCGCATGCCCAAATATTCATGCACGATGTGTCCAACACGTTCCTTTGATATCTTTAGGATGTCAACTATCTCGATCAACTTTACTTTACGGTCATTTAAAATGATTTTGCGAACTTTTTTTATGTTTTCGTCGGTGACAGCCTCTTTTGGTCGTCCACTGCGTTCGCCGTCTTCGGTGCTCATTTCACCACGTTTAAACTTAGCATACCAATCAATTCTGGTTGATTTTCCTGGCGCAGAGTCCGGAAACTCCTCATCAAGCCATGCTTTTGCTTCAACGGTATTTTTTCCCTTCAAAAAGCAGTACTTTATCAGCACACGAAATTCTTTTTTTTCCAATTTTTTAAATAACAAAAGTAGGCTTCACTCTTAACGCAATATCTCAGTAACTAATGGTCGGATTGCTGTCAAATTTTGACACGTTTCGTTTGAAGGTTAGTACTATCTAAAAAACATATGGATTTAATAACAGTAACGCCATCTATGTGTCAGACCGGGGACTTTTCAGCCGACCTGGTATTAGCAACGGTAATCCATTCATGAATATGTAATAAAACTAGAAGGAAATTGAACTAAATATTAAAGTTATTTATTATCAAACATTCATTTTATTAATAAAAAGATTATATTAAATGTTGACTATTTACAAATGACTATATTATACATATAGCACATGTTCTCTAATAAAAAGTAGCTATAAAAGTTGTATTCGTTTTTCATGCAAGTGAGTGGTCAAATACTTATGCAGCTGTATATTAAAATACAAACATTTTGCAGTGTTTCTAATTTAATAAAGGACTAGTGTATATTTGCCAAAAGTAATGTTCTGCTTTAACATTATTTTCTGAATAAATTATTAATTTTTACGAACATGTGTACGGGTGTTTGAATGACAAAAAACATATTTTTAAACGTTTATATTACACGTCATCACCCTCACTTTAAAGATTATAACGTGCGCGTTAAAACTTCCGTTATGAAAAAATGTCCGTGACGTATGTGTATGTGTGTGTGTATGTGTGACGTACTTTCCACTTATTTTAGAACAAAGTAAGGATACAGGTTATTATGAAATAAATTTTATAGGTTACGTCTTTTAAAAAAAACATTTACTTTAACCTTTATTGAAATGAATATGTAAAATATCCCTACTGCAAATGATATGGGTGTGTTGTTTTGGAGTGTTTTAATTGGTCAACTTAATTAATTCAGATATTGCGTGATCGAAAACATATGATTTTTAATCCGAGATAAGAGGATGTCTTCGCCATATATAATCTGTACTAAATATCTCGTTGCTATCTGCCAAAGATGGGTTATTATTATTTTATAATATTCGTATTCTGGCAAATTAAGCAGAATTTAACTTTGAATTTATTATTTTTGCCTTAAAATAGGTAGAAATTTCGGTATTTATTGTTTGTAATGTCACACAATGAATGATACGAATTGTGCGTGTAGTTTTAGTCGAAATTACACTAGTAAGAATGACTCCTAAATATTCATTTCTTAGAAATTATTGACTCATATTTCCAGCCAATCGGGAACCTTGTAAAAGACACACCTTCCATTTACACAGAGAAGAATGCTGTCTTTTTAATAATAGTTTTTTAATTAGAATTTAAATGTCACCTGCAGGTCGGAATATTTTGTTTAAAACACGATATTTGTCTTTATCAGATTATTGTATTTATAATTTTGTTTTCTAAGTAATTGTTTAGGTGCATTAACAATATTTCATATTTCTAGAAATTTTTGTTGACGTAAGTCAACTACGCACGGAACCTAAATTATACGGGGGACTCTAGGGGAAAAATTGCCTAGTCACAGTAGAAACAACTAACACAGTACTGCCCAATTAAATTAAGGCCAATCGCATTTTTATTTCTATTCTATTTTTTATTTAGTAAGTTGAGAGAGAAAATCATGTTTTCTGTTAAAATATCTTCTTTTATAGTACTGGCGATAGTTCCTTACAACAACTATATAATTCTCAGTATTCTAACCACCACTAAACACCCTTCTCTGTAATCGTTTCTTGCGCTTGGACATTGCATCTTTACACCTCTACAAAACTGGTTCGTTCTGCGTTGATATTGAACTATGACTTTCTTTTTTCCCCCCTTTTTCGAAAGTGTAAACATATTTTCGAATTTGTTGTACACAATATCTACAAATTATGCGTAAATTTACACCATTCCATTTATGTACGTTCCCAATGTTGTATGTCGAATTTGTGGTGGACAGTATTTTATGAACATGTGTAAGTTATATATCTTAGGAAAGTGGAGATATACATTTATTAGATTTTGCACATACTCTATTTTATTTGGTGAACACATGCATATAATTGACTTAGTAGCCGACAGAATTATTTGGAGTTCGATTCACGAATATTTTATTGTCTTATCTTTATTATTTTCTCCGAACTTAAATTCGTCCAGTCTACAAGCCGAAAATAAATTACTTAAATGGACACAGTCTTTACAGTCTTCCTTTACAATTGTACTATACTATAATTGGAATACGTGTTTTACTGCAAACAGCGTGAATTGTCATCATTATTATATTTTTCGTGGTCATCACCAACGAGAGCCTGGTTTACATAAGATCGAATAGGCACAGTAAAACACCCAGTAATGGTCCATGTGTGGGTGTTTCAATACGCTCGGTTTTGGATCTTTGCGTGTTTTTCTAGAAAATTCGAACATGCTCGAGATGCTGAAATTGTTTTAAAAAGCTCTCGTGTCTTCTGCGGGAAAGTACCTTGATGAACACAACTATCAATGGATTTTGCAGGAGGATAATGATCAATCATCAAAGCAGGAGCTGTCTAGAATGAAAGCTGGAAAATAGTATGATTATGGAAGGGTTTCTCAAAGCCCAGATGCGAATCCAATAGAAAATGTGTGGGTGATTATGAAGCACAAGCTTCGTACAAAATGTTGCTACACATTAAAGCAACTCAAAATTAATTTTGCGCAAAGTATGGAGATCACTACACACATCATATATATGTCGGAAAATCGGGAGAAAGTATGACCTATCGTTGTAAACTGATCATGGAAAACGATGGAGAATGGACACCATATCAAATATGCAGTGTAATACGCGTTCTACGCTTTTTTTTTATACAGACAGCCACAAAGTAAACCACAAATCTAACTATGAAAAAAATGAGTCGTCTCTTAGATTGATTCTTACTAACTAGTTCATCTGCAGTAAAATAAATAATTTCATATTTTTTAAGTGTTTTCCCTTTGTATTACTTTATGTTTATTTACGTAACTTGGTTAATTCAATTTATGAAAATGACAATCGATGAATTAAAAAGCCACTAGATAGTGATTAACTAATTTCGTTTTCTTAGTTTTCTTTTTATTAACTCTTTTAATTGAAGAAGTAACTGCTTAGAAGATACGTCAAAATTAAATATTGGGTTGGCAACTAAGTACTTTCGGTTTTTACTGATAGAGAGCGTTGCTTTATTTTTAGTATAACGTATGTTAGTGCTGTACTTTACCGTTTGTCGCGTGATACTAGTCACATTGACGTAACTTCAGAAGCAAGTAGTGCGTGATTTTTATTAAAGCTATTAGTTGTGGGTTAATTTTAAATGGAGTGCAGAAACGAACATTTTCGACATATTTTACTGTTTTATTTCCGTAAAGGAAAGAAAGCTGCTGCGGCTCACAAAAAGATATGTGAAGTTTATGGTGCTAATTGCTTAACAGAGCGCACGTGTCAGAATTGGTATAAAAAATTCCGTTCTGGAGATTTTTCCCTCAAAGATGAGCAACGTTCTGGTCGGCCTACTGAAGTTGATGATGACCAAATCAAAGTCATAATTGAAGAGGGTCGTCATATAACTGTTCGAGAGGTTGCGGAGAGGCTACATGTATCGCACACAGCAACTGAAAAACATTTAAAATATCTTGGGCTAGTTAACTTCGACTTCTTTATTGTATATTCGAGCTAGGGCTCTGCCCTTTTGCTCTCAATCTTCGTCGTGATTAATCCTCACATTGACGTGGGCTAGTTAAGAAGCTTGATATTTGTGTACCTCACGAATTGAAAGAAATTCATTTAACACAAGGAATCAACTTTTGCGATATGCACCTTAGACGAAATGAAACCGACCCTTTCTTAAAAAGAATCATCACTGGTGATGAAAAATGGGTCCTGTACAGTAACATAGTTCGAAAACGATCATGGAGCAAACACGATAAACCAGCTCAAACCACATCGAAAGCTGAATTGCATCCAAAAAAGATCATGCTGTCAGTTTGGTGGGATTACAAAGGTGTTGTGTTTTTTGAGTTGCTTCCAAGGAACCAAACGATCAATTCTGATGTTTACTGTCAACAATTAATAAAACTGGATGAAGCAATCAAAGAAAAACGGCCAGAATTGTCAAATCGGAAAGGTGTAGTTTTCCACCAAGATAATGCAAGGCCTCACACATTTTTGGCAACTCGTGGGAAACTATTGGAGCTTGGCTGGGAAGTGATGCCACATCCCCCATACAGCCCTCATCTAGCACCATCTGATTACCATTTATTTCGAAGTTTGCAGAATTCTTTGAATGGTAAAACTTTCACAAATGACGATGACCTTCACTCGCACCTGGTTCACTTTTTTGCTGATAAGGACCAGAAATTTTATGAGCGCGGAATCATGCAGCTGAAAGAAAGATGGCAAAAGGTCATTGAGCAAAATGGAAAATACATATATAATTGATTAAAAACTATTCTTTGTTTAAAAAAAAAGTGTTTTATTTTATACTACAAAACCGAAAGTACTTAGTTGCCAACCCAATATTATCGTTTTATTTTTGATACGCGTTATAATTCAATTATCGGCTTGACAATACGAATCATATAAATAAATATGTTTTCTTCCTTCTTTACATCATCCTTATCTTGATAATAAATTAATGCGCAAGTATAATTTTAGAACAAGTAAACAAGTAAAATAAATATTACTGCTTGTCTCGCCCCCTCCTCCTCGCTGTTGTTTTCTCTTCCATTTACTATTATTATTATCATCATATGTTGGATGCTAAATTTTAGTTTACGGATTTATAGATAGATACGTAGTAGATTACAAAATTTTTATTTAAATTTTCATGAAAACTTGATTAATACTTAAAATATATATTTCAATTATAATTTCTTTAAATAACGTCCTTTGTATACTATCAGAAATTGTGATTATGTTGGTTTGTTTTTTTACATTTATATTCTCTGTTTATATTCTCAGAATATGCATCTTTTTTTCTTACAGAATTTAGCACTTTTTTCTGTTTGTTTCTTCCCATATTTTTTATGATTTTTGTTACTCGAAAGTTGCTGCAAAAACTGGACATGGAAGTACATAAGTTTAACTTGGCGCGTAAGCTATTTTGTTTTAAATGAATCTTTATGGCACTAGAAACCGTACTCAAAACAAGAACCCAAAAATCCAAAAATAGATAGTAGTAAAGCTCTAAAATGAAACGAAGTCAACGGTGTGATCGTGACGCAACAATCATCTATTCTTAGTTAATTCTTGGCGAACGTACATTACCTTTGTTTCTAAGCGCTTCAAAATTTCGAGTTGGAAGAAAGCATTGACTATTCGACCTTAGATAGCACGACAAGCAATGAGAATTAATTTAGTTTTTACCTTTGTAACCTTGACATATTTTGATCGCGATCTTCCTTTCTCCACCGACTGGTTATGCCCGTATTTTGATCCTGGGTCATATTGGAAGATCCACGATCCATCTCCACTCACGATTGTGTCTGGAGACTCTGGTTTGAAAAGTTGATAAGATAAATTGTTAGGAGAATTAATAGAAATGTAAGAGTACTTGACCTTAGTACTTTAAAGATCCTGAGAAGAAGATAGAAAGAAAAGAAAAGTCGTGGAACCATCAGAAGGACTATCAATTTGTTAAAGCCGGCGAGATAAATTGACCAGTTAGTTGGAATTTTGGAATATTCGACAGAATTTGGTGCAACACGTACTGAAATGGCGCTGTCTTAAGAAAAAAATTAATTAACGAAGAGACGTGGAAGGTTGAATGGATGAAAAACGTTTAATGGTTTCGAAAAATAAGCCCAGGACTTAATAAAAGATCAAAGTGTCTTTACATGAAGAATCATTTTTAATAATGAAGAAGGTGATCTTGTGTATATCGCAAAACCCGTCTAATTATAAAGTTATGTTCAGAAGTACCAAATTTGAAATAATAAAATGGAAGGGATGCAATGGAAACTTAAATGCGACCACGCAGTCGCTCAAACTGATTGAAGAATGATTTGATTAAGGAATTTTGGATCAACAAATCTTATCATTCAAATTTAAATATTATTGAAACTGGAGGGATGAGTTTATGGGTCCAGAAGACAGTTCCAAATAAAGCTACCAAGAAATATGTATATTTTTGAGGATTTTATACATACATTTTATAAACCTTTTTTTAAATATCTGTTTACTTAAGCATATGAAGTTTAAAATATCTACAATCACAAGTGTTGACTTTTTATAATAATTTTTAAGAAAATAATTTAGCATGGAAAAAATCGAAAAAGTAAAGATTACAAGTTTATATGACAAAAAAAGTTACTAATATGTAATGACCGAAAATATGTTTTATCTTAGCTTATTAATTTTGTATAATATAATATAATACAATATAGATTCATTTAAAAATATACCGAGATATGTATTTTGAAAGGGGGGGTATTTCCTAGTGTGTGTGTAGACGAAAATTTACTATTAAAAAATCAATCATGCTAATGTGTATATGTACACAAATATTTAATGTAAGTCCATACCTTCCTTTTTTTATAACGAAAATATTTATTTTTCATTTTACAATGACCTTAAAATATTAAATTAAACATAAGGAAAACGCGCTTAATATTGCATCAGAATTTATACGATCCGCCGAGCATACATTTATTGTGTATTTTGTCATTCATACTTCAAATGTTTTTTTAATAGCATTTGTCTTTACTAACAAGATAATATTTACAAAATTAAGATCGGAGTATTTAAATGAGTGAAAGAAATGGTCTTGACCTAAGATACTAGAGATAGCTTGACTTGTATACCATTACAATTAGCGTATATCCTATTTTCAGTGTTAAAATATACAGGGTCGCTGTAATAGCACAGATGAAAGTAGAAGAATAATAATTAGCTATTTATTTATTAATATTACGAAATCACGTGTTTCATTATACTGTTTTTCTTCCTCTATATTCCACTGTTTTTGTAGTAGACAAGGGTTTAACGTTTTTATTGATGGGATATCGTATATGTCTTCTTCTATATGATTCAAATCAGTTTGTTTTCAAGAAAAAACCTTTTTCACCTGTTTTTGTTCGATACAAATACTTTCTTACTCCAAAATAACCCCGTGAACCAATTTTATTGAGACACCATCGAATTCTATATAAATTTCGTTGTTGAAGAATCTTCTTTTATCAATTGATTTAAAAGAGTCATACAGTCGCCTTTTTAAGACCAACGTAAGACGTTTTTTAAAGATTGTCGTTCGAGGAAGATCTTTAGAAAGCTTCTGAAGACGCATAATCGAACATTAAACATCATTTATTTTAGTTGTTGCATAGAAGGCTTTTCGATTTAATCTAATTATGAAGTTGGATGGTATTGATTTGCTGGACTGACTTTAATTTTTACTTCTAAAGTCGTAGTAATGTCAGTATCATAAAATAGCATTTGTGTTGTAGGAGAAATAAATAAGTATATATAATCGTCATTTATACTTTAGAATATCGAAGCTATCTTCTTCCCGCTTCTTTTTCCTTCGACCTTGTTTGGGCAAATTCTTCACGTCTTTTGCCAGTTCTTTGGTCGAGTTACAGCTTTTTTGCTTGGTTTTATTAAAGTTTATTCTTTTGAACTAGTTCAGGTTGTCGTAGGTCTTTTGCCTTCTTTAACATTGCCTTTAGTTGGCTAATTCCTAGTTTCCTTATTCAATTATATTACCTCTAACATTCTTCTGTGGTACTTCACTTCTGCCACGCGTACATTTTTGGTGTCGCTTTACATCTTTTTTTAATCTACGACTTTTTTCTTGGATAAAAGCTCTTCGATTTAATCTAATTATAAAGTTGGATGGTGTTGATTTGCTGGACTGACTTTAATTTTCTTTTCTAAAGCTGTAGCAATATCAGTATCATAAAATAACATTTGTGTTTTAGGAGAGATAAATAAGTATATATAATTGTTATTTATATCTTAGAATTTTGAAGCCATCTTCTTCCGTCTTCTTTTTCCTTCGACCTTGTCGTTTGAACAAATTCTTCACGTCTTTTGCCAGTTCTATGATTGAGTTACAGCTTTTTTGCTTGGTATTATTAAAATTTATTCTTTTGAACTAGTTCAGGTTCTCGTACGTCTTTGCCTTCTTTAGTTTTGCCTTTAATTGGCTTTGGCTAATTCCTAGATTCTTTATTCAATTATATTACCCCTAACATTCTTCCGTGATACTTCACTTCTGCCACGCGTACCTTTTTGGTGTCGCTTTACATCTTTTTTTAATTCACGACTTTTTTCTTGGATTGCATAACAATGTACTTAATACAAAAAATTTGATTTTCTTATTATATGTATGCTACGTAGTTATTAATATATTTTTTATGTCCTGTTTCAGACTACAGGAGAGTATTTAATATTTGCGGCCATATCAAAGTTAATAGCGGCAGCAGCCACATATCCATATCAAGTGATACGCGCGAGATTGCAAGATCAACATCACACCTACGAGGGAACGTGGGACTGTATCAAACGTACCTGGAAATATGAGAAGACGAGAGGATTTTATAAGGGTTTAGCTCCATATTTGCTACATGTAACGCCTAATATATGTCTAGTCATGCTTATATATGAGAAATTTACAAATTAAATATTTTTCTTTCCGACTTTCATCGAATTTTTTTCTGTAAATATGACCACTTTTTCCTCTTTTCATGGAGGTGTTGATATTCACTGAAAAAAGGACTGAGGTTTTTGAGAATAAAAGATGCAGCGTGGATTGAAGGAAGATAGTCTTTTTTTGTATTGGTAGCGTTTATAAGTTGGTACGATAATTTGTTTGTTTTGGTCAAAGCTTTTTTTGAAGGCAACCAAGCTTTGGTAATTTAGAAATTTTTCTGGGGGGAAATTCACAAATTTATAAGAATGTCAAAAAAATTCCTGGGAATTTTCGTAAAAATAATGAATCAAGTATAAAGGTAAGTTTCATATACAAAGGTTATTAAACGCTAAATAACAAGCCCCATTACCTAATGAATTATGGTTACAAAAATTGGAACGGAAACACCAAAAACCCATTCAACACCCGAAAAAAGGAAAGGGTAATAAAATCGATGAAAGTAGGAGGGAATGGTTTCTGTTGAGATAACAATCAGTTCAAGTACTTGCGTAATTTTGTATCGCAATACTGTTCGGAAGAATGCACATGCGCAGTATTATTAAAACCTATAAACATTCAACGTGCCTGATCTAAATTTTAATGTAAAATATTTAGTTTAACAGCGAAAATCTTTTGAAACCTTAGCCAGACGGTGGTAAGTGGTAGGCAAGGTGAAGCTGAAAAGATTTTTTGATGTTTTTATATTACGAAATTTAATTAAATTGTTCTTTATAGACTGGTTCTAAATATAAATAAAATTACAAAACGACAACATTGTCAGGCAGGTGATTGAAACAAAAATGTTCTTATTTTCAATAAAACATATCAATAGAAAGTTTTAATTTTAAAGTTTTAAATTTATTTGAATTCGTATCTATAAACTAAATATAATTCTATGGTCTCTTGGAAAAGTATTAATATAGTTATTAGCTGGTGTGTCTATATAATTATAGAAGGCAAAAGTATGCGGCGATTCATAAGACGTGCGTCTGGAAAGTTTATAGAGTGCAGTTAATAATAATTATGAAAATGTTATATCAATAGATATCGAACGGTCGTTCTATGACCGTTCTTAATCTAACGGGGAACACGTACGCGTGAACGTACTGGATGCTGCAAAAACGTAACCGATCGTATCCACTTTGTGATTATACTGCTTTACATTATTTTGCCTTGTTTGTACATAAAATATATTTGCTCATTCGATATAATCGTTTCTTTAGAGTGCTGCGCATGTGCATCTTAATATTAGCAAAAATATCAGGAAACTTATACACACACTCACACACACACATAAACAAATATAAAAAAATATTTCTCACTTAGTAAATCCCTCAACACTATTGCTTTTAAAAATCTGTGAAGCAATCAAACATTCTAGTAAGTTATTTTATTATTTATCTTTATTTAATTTAAAAACCTAGGTAGAATAACATAGAATGATTGAAATAGAAGTGTACAAGCTATCTTTGAAACAAAAAGAAGCAACGGTATATGTATAAGTGAGCTAGAAATAGATTTTTGATCCTTCCTTCAATATATTTTTATTATATTAATATATTTTTAGTAAGGCGTATATGTTTAGCTCTTGTTTTTATTTCTAGTTTAATTTGGACTGATAAAAAATTCTTATACAAATATTCAAAATATTAAAAAGAAATGCGTTTCTCTAATCTGACATGCAAATAAGATAAAGTGGATGAATATGTACACTGGCTTGCATAGGAAACGAGTACAGCACTTATTAGCTAATTTTTGTGTTTTTTCCACAGATTGATCTGGTCTTTTAAAATACATTGAGATAGATGGTTTTGTTAGAAAACTTGTGTTTGTATGTGGCATGTCATTTGCAAATAAATAGACATCTAATTCCATATTTTTATTAACAAAATGAGGAATGTTTGATAATAAATAACTACTTCTTCTACTGGGTATAAATAATCATTGCTATCTTCCCATTTGCTAGATCTTTCCAGGTCGAAAATTCCAATTATAAATCTTTAATTAGTAGTTCCCAAATGTTTTCTATTTAGGTCGAGACCATCCACCGACCAAGGCAGAACTTCGATACGCCCAGTGCGCACGAAACAATTTTCGTGTTGATACATAAAATTTTGTTCGGGATATAACTGGCGTACAGATGGTAAAATGACGTTTTCTAATATGATTTGATAAATTTTACTGTCCAGTCGTTGACCAATACTTCACAGGGCGAAAATAAATCGTCCGATATGTTGTAAACCACTTATTGCTGTTCAAATCTAGAATTTCGTGGTATATATACACGAACATTCCGAACATTTGACAATTGGAAGGTCTTGGCATCGGTAAGAACAATTCTATTTCAAAACCCTTTCAAAAATCGATCCCGTATTTTTATGCTCTATTGTTAGAAGTCTTTTAGTAGCAGAATCTTTTTGTTCCTGACACTTTAATTCTTCTACAAACAGTTAAAAAAGAACTAGGAAAATTAATTTCAATTGCAGCTTTTCTTGCGGAACGGAACGGATAATAAAAATAATTAAATAATTGTTCATTCAAACAATAGCGTATGGGACACTGTCTCAGTAAAGAAACTTTCACCGCGGTGAAAACTTATAAAGGAAACATCAGCTGCATTGAGACTCGATGGGAATTTTCTGAATACTTTTCTGAACAAACAAAGGTGTTGGTCTGGTTCAAAAAATGTAGAAGAATCAAGGAAACCTTACTATCTTATTTATGCTGACCTTTCCTAGTCGAAAATTCCAATTATAAATCTTTAATTAGTAGTTCCCAAATGTTTTCTATTTAGGTCGAGACCATGCACCGACAAAGGCAGAACTTCGATATTATTGGCTGCGTACCAATTTTTTATGGTACGTCCAGTGTGCACGAGACAATTTTCATGTTGATACATAAATTTTTGTTCGGGATATAAAAGGCGTACAGATGGTAAAATGACGTTTTCTAATATGATTTGATAAATTTTACTGTCCAGTCGTTGACCAATACTTCACAGGGCGCCAGCCTATTCACGTATCTAGGCCCGAACATGTATAGAAAATAAATCGTCCGATATGTTGTAAACCACTTACATATTGCTCTTCAAATCTAGATTTTCGTAGTCTATATACACGAACATTCCCAACATTTGACAACTGGAAGGTCTTGGCATCGATAAGAATACTTCTATTTCAAAACCCTTTCAAAAATCGATCTCGAATTTTTATGCTCTATTGTTAGAAGTCTTTTAGAAGCAGAATCTTTTTGTTCCTGACACTTTAATTCTTTTATAAACACTTAAAAAAGAACTAGGAAAATTAATTTCAATTGCAGCTTTTCTTGCGGAATGGAACGGATAATAAAAAATAATTCTTCATTCAAACAATAGCGTATGAAACACTGTCCTAGTAAAGAAACTTTCAACGCGGTGAAAACCTATAAAGGAAATATCAGCTACATTGAGACTCGATGGGAATTTTCTGAATACTTTTCTGAACAAACAAAGATGTTGGTTTGGTTCAAAAAATGTAAAAGAATCAAGGAAACCTTACTACCTTAGTATTTGCTGACGAACAGGTTGTTCTGGCGGAAGATGCCGTTCATATTCATATGTAACGTTCACTATGACAATTAAGAAGGTAAAATGTTAGTTAAAAACGCTACACTGAATTAGGTGTACCACTTTCCTTGCAAACGATGTACATTCATAAAAAAAATTAAATTCGTTTCTTGACATACAAGAAAATTTTGTGCATCTTGTGTTTGTTGTCTTGATTTCTGTAAACACTTCTCTGAATTTAAAATAAGGTAGGACCGTACTAAATCACATTTTAACTATAAATTTAAAAAGAAAATCATAATTGTTACAGGGACGGTCAAAACTCTATCACTTAAATCATTTGCAATATCGCCTTTTAATTTCAAGAACAGGCTGTACAAGTCATTCTGTAATCTATAGAGAGAGTGCGTTTAAGATATTTACTACCTGTATTGATATAATTGATAATTTGAGTGTTTTATATATATAAGTATATATAGTATTATTGAATGTATTTTTTGGAGACGCGACGATTTTGAGAAATAACAATGTGGTCGTTTATTTTTCGTAGAAAATTTCATATTGAAAAGACTTAAATTTATAGGTATATATACATGTAGGTTAAGAGAAAAAAATTAACGGAAAGAATCACTAGATATATTAAGTAAAATATGACATTGTGCTTGGGTTTTCTTTTCAAATATGATTGTAAATGGACATAAAAGTATTTTTTTCTAATTATTATATACATTTATAATCGAATTTTATTATAATAAATATGTATATACAGTGTGTGTAATTGAATTTGTTTGAAGGAATTTTTTAAAATTAAATTTTGAAAAAATTACATAAAAAAATTTGGAATAATTTCAAACTCGCTGTTATAATTATAAAACAGGAAAAATACTAGTGGAACAGATTCTAATAAATTTAAAAAATAATCTATGGTTAAATAATTGTAATTATTTGAACATTGTTAGAATGTCATATTTTATTTATATTGACGTATTTATTTTCTGTACATTTTTTTTACAATTTGAGGAATTTAATTTCAAAATAGTAAAATAAAATAAATAATTGTTTTTATAATACTAAATCTTCAAAAATCTATCAGTTAAAAGACGTTCCAATTAAATTCTTTTAAAAATTAATTTAATAAGTTTTTAGAAGCACTTTAAATAAGTTTTAAAATTAAATAATTAGACAGAAAGTACAAGCTGTTTTATTTTCGATTTAGAAGTATGAATTATGAGCAATTATGATTTTATGAAGGGGGGTACACTGTTTTACGATTTTATATTTTGACAATTTTGTAATTTTGTGCTGAATAGAAGTACAACTCATTAATATCTACTTATTTGTAATAAAAGGTTTTTTTTTATAGATTCTAGATCAAGAAATGAAACGAAATACATTTTTCTTTAATAAACAACAAACGAATTTGCAATAGAGAGATCTCGTGCGCTTGTGGTTCGTATGAAATCGAATATTGAAACGGATTGTACAAACAAAAAAAAAGAAAGCAATGCTGATGCTAACAGTATAAAATTATCACTCTTACAGAGTGCGTTTTTATTATAAATATAATATACTTTAATTTTCATTTTATTAAATATTTTGAAATGTAAATAACTAATTTATTAAAAATTAAAGTAGATATATACAAATAAATTTCTGGACGTTTCTGTGACGTGATTAAGTGAGCATTTCTAATTTATGTAAAAGAAGTGCGTGCCGTTGAATAAACAAATAAAGCAGGGTTGTGAAATATTATTTTTTTATGAATGATAAATGAAGAATGAAGTTGTGTTTTTTTTTGTAGATTGGATGATAATAAAAGATTTCTGTAAAACAATAAATATAGTTTTATTTATGCCTATACGTTTTCGATTATATTGGGTTGGCAACTAAGTACTTTCGGTTTGGTAGTATAAAATAAAACACTTTTTTTTAAACAAAGAATAGTTTTTAATCAATTATATATTTTCCATTTTGCTCAATGACCTTTTGCCATCTTTCTTTTAGCTGCATGATTCCGCGCTCATAAAATTTCTGGTCCTTATCAGCAAAAAACTGAACCAGGTGCGAGTGAAGGTCATCGTCATTTGTGAAAGTTTTACCATTCAAAGAATTCTGCAAACTTCGAAATGGTAATCAGATGGTGCTAGATCAGGGCTGTATGAGGGATGTTTCATCACTTCCCAGCCAAGCTCCAATAGTTTCCCACGAGTTGCCAAAGATGTGTGAGGCCTTGCATTATCTTGGTGGAAAACTACTCCTTTCCGATTTGACAATTCTGGCCGTTTTTCTTTGATTGCTTCATCCAGTTTTATTAATTGTTGACAGTAAACATCAGAATTGATCGTTTGGTTCCTTGGAAGCAACTCAAAAAACACAACACCTTTGTAATCCCACCAAACTGACAGCATGATCTTTTTTGGATGCAATTCAGCTTTCGATGTGGTTTGAGCTGGTTTATCGTGTTTGCTCCATGATCGTTTTCGAACTATGTTACTGTACAGGACCCATTTTTCATCACCAGTGATGATTCTTTTTAAGAAAGGGTCGGTTTCATTTCGTCTAAGGTGCATATCGCAGAAGTTGATTCTTTGTGTTAAATGAATTTCTTTCAATTCGTGAGGTACCCAAATATCAAGCTTCTTAACTAGCCCAAGACATTTTAAATGTTTTTCAATTGTGTGCGATACATGTAGCCTCTCCGCAACCTCTCGAACAGTTATATGACGATCCTCTTCAATTATGACTTTGATTTGGTCATCATCAACTTCAGTAGGCCGACCAGAACGTTGCTCATCTTTGAGGGAAAAATCTCCAGTACGGAATTTTTTATACCAATTCTGACACGTGCGCTCTGTTAAGCAATTAGCATCATAAACTTCACATATCTTTTGTGAGCCGCAGCAGCTTTCTTTCCTTTACGGAAATAAATTAGTAAAATATGTCGAAAATGTTCGTTTCTGCACTCCATTTAAAATTAACCCACAACTAATAGCTTTAATAAAAATCACGCACTACTTGCTTCTGAAGTTACGTCAATGTGACTAGTATCACGCGACGAACGGTAAAGTACAGCACTAACATACGTTATACAAAAAATAAAGCAACGCTCTCTATCAGTAAAAACCGAAAGTACTTAGTTTCCAACCCAATACTTATTACCTACAACCATCCATATATTTTTTCTAGTTCTCGTATAACTTGCGTTTCATTTTATTTGACATAATTTTTTTTTAATATTAGATATAATTGTCTTTTATATATATATATAACAACTATTAGGATCACGATTACAATTTTTTTTTAAAATTAATTCTTTCGAAAAATATATGTAAATAAAGAATAGCTGCGAAATAGATAAAAATACCATTAAAGTACAGAAAAATTTGTACGATTTTAAAAGGAAATCAATCATTTCCACAAGATCTTTCTGACAAAACTAATCCATAATTCTTATTGTTTTTATCTGCCTATTCATTACTTATTAAAGATAAATACGTTGCCTTTAGTTTGTCCATCCTACTGCGAATGTTCGTCTTCTAAGATCTAACCCATATCTTCAATATTATTTCTAGTACGAGGGCCATTTAAATTTGACCTGCGTTTTATTTTTTCTGGTCGATACAAACTATAAATTAATATTGTATATACATTATTTTTTTAAGCAATAACCCCCTTTTAAAATACATTTTTCTTGTCGCTCGATAGCTTCTGTATTCCCATCGAAAACAGTTGACGATGTAGCCAATTTTGTACCGCATCCTTCACTTCCTTAGAGGAAAATCGCTTGCCTCCCAAGAACTTTTAAGAGTGGTCCAAAGAGATATCACTTGGAGTTAAGACAAAACTACATGGGGGTTGAAGCAGTATTTTTCTGACCAATTTAGCCAATGCGCTGTATGTGGGCGTAGGAGAATAAGGCCCTTGCTCAAGAGAGCGCGTCTTTTTGTTCGTATTGCCAGTTTAACTTTTCCAAGAAGCTCGCTATAATGAGCTTTCCTTCGAGAAAACTGACGAAAATCCATTGAAAAGAAATTCAATTATATGTTGTGCTACAGAATTTGACATATTGTTAATACAACTGGCAGTATTGTCATAATTTAATTGCATTTGTTTATGATATTACATAACATGCCTACCTCTTCAATTATGTTCAGAAAAAATAAAATGGTCAAATTTGAATTGTCCTCGTATATTCTTTAAATGTAGTTAATACAAGATAGATGGTTCTGTAGTTTGTACAAATTGTCTTTTTTATGGATCAAGAGTATAATGATCTCTCCTAATTCCATTATCAAGAAAATTAAATGGTAAAAATGCATCAAGTTAAACATGTGAATTTATATAGCGAAATATTCAGCAATATTTATACAGTCTCAAAATATTAAAATAAAAAGTAGACAAGTAGACGATAAATGTAACGGGAAATTATTTGGAGGAAATTACTATTTAAAAAAATTGGTTTTCTGTAACGTAAGAAATTTAAAACTTGAACTTTAGACATTGGACGAGAGATGTCTACGTGCCTCTTGCTTTTAAGAAATATAAAAGTTAGACGTGCCTACATTTGTGTTAAATAAAAATTATGCAAAAAACTAACTGATAATAAATGCATAGATTTTTTATCGTTTAAGAATAAAATCTAATGTTAATACCTTGTTTACGACGCGTTTCGAGTTGTCAGCTCTCATTAGGTAAGTTATGGTATTATTAACGAATTTATTCCTAATATGTGTTCTTGTATCATTTTCCGATACAACAAAGAACGAAAAACATAACGATAGAACGAAGTGCGTATACGTCTCGCTTAATGGATGACTAAGTTATCACGATGCGTGTATAGACGAACACTTTTATGTTGGCGAAAGCGCCATAGGTAATTGTATGAGAATAGATTTTGATGTTAACCGTATTATATCATAAAATATAAAAGTTGGTAATTTCTCTAGCTTTATGGAAGGCCTTGAATCAAATTTTCGAGACTTTTTTTAACATAGATTTTTACTTTTCATTTATTTTATTTATTAATTATTGTAAATAACAATTGTTTCGCCACATAGTAGTGTCTTCTTCAAATGCTTGAAGTAAACTAGATTCTAACGTACAATATACAAGTTTACTTCAAACACCTGAAGAAGTCACTGAAACAATAATTCAATAAAAGTTATTCATATAAATTTTCAACAAGTAAAGACCGAATTAACTAAATACAGTAAAACCTGTCAATAACGGCCACCCAAAAAGCAAAATATATTGGCCGTTACATAAAGGTGTCCGTAATTGACAGGTTTTTCGTCTCACAAATAAAATACATAATTAATTTTAGGATTTGCTTTCTTTATTTTATTAATTAAAGTAAATAGTATATAAATACAAATATGTGTAAGAAAAACTAAAATTTTAATGTATTTACATATTATAGATAATATGACATCTAATAAATTATTTATATGTACATATTATTACAATATATTCATACGAAAAAACACAATTTATTAGGATTTTTTAAAGTATGTTTCAATATTTGTTTGCTTCACATTTTTTAGCTTCGATTTAAAAACTGCAGCTTTACAAGTAAGTAAAATTTTAGAAACATCCATATAAATGTCACCATTGTTATTGCGCAATAAATAATTTTGTATGTCTCTTAATTTTGCACACACTTCACTCATACTAGATAAACTAGATTTTGGAGTTTCACATTCGTCCAGGTCACTATTATCAGAGTTATGTTCTTCATCATTATTGCACAAATCTTCAACAATTTCTGGAATACTGAAGTTAGGGCTCTCTGTAGGCACATGACGATCAATAGAAGCATATTCATCTAAATCCATCAAAAATTCGTTACGAACTGCAGGATATAGCTGGGCAAGGGGTATTTCGTCTTCTTCATCAAACATTGTGTCCTCCTGGATAACATCAGAGAATCCGGCGTTGGAAAAACATTTTTTAACTGTAGCAGGAGATACCTTTTTCCAAGCAGCTGTAATCCATACAAGTGCATTGGCTAAATTTATGTTTTTTTCAAAAATTTCAAAATCACATTCATTGTCAATAAACGTTAGAAGCTTTTTAATCAAAAAATTTCGGTAAATCAATTTGAAATTCTGAATTATTCCTTGATCCAAGGGCTGACAATACGAAGTGGTGTTTGGCGGCAGGAAGACTAGTTTAACATTTTCTAATGGAACTTTAGAATGTGAAGTGGCATTATCCAAGAAAAGAAGCACTTTTCTATTTTGTTTTTTCATTTTATTGTCAAATTTATGCAGCCATCTTGTCATAATTTTCGTTGTCATCCATGCCTTTTTGTTAGAAATCCATTCTAAGGGTAATTTGTCCACATGACTATCCTTAAAACAGCGAGGATTTTTACTTTTTCCAATTATTAATGGATCTTCCTTCTCACCTTTAAATACTTGCATATAGTAAAACAGTCAAATGTTGTTTTGCTGCCTTCTTCCCTGCACAAATCTCACTTTTTAATGCAAATGTCTTATTTGGCATAGCACGGTTTCGTAGGCATTAAACACATCTCGAGGAGAATAATTTATTAAAATCAACGGTAACTTGGTTTTCCAGTCTTTTATATCGTCCAAATTAACCTCTGCGGAATCATCACAAATTGATTTAAAAGTTATACTGTGTCGCCGACAGAAACTTTCCAACCATCCATTAGATGCTGCGAAATTTTCCATCTTTAAACTGCTTGCTGTCTCCAGTGCTTTTTGTTTAAGTTTCGGCCCAGATATTGGAATTGCTTTATTTCTGGCTTTGCAAAACCAATTGTAGACGACTTGATCCACTGCCAATCCTTCCGACTTCGGAAATTTTCGTTTTAGCTCCATGTTAACACCTTCCTCGACCACCTTTTTTAATTCACCTTTATTTTTCATAATATCGTTAATTTGTGTTTTTCCAACCCCATATTTTTCGGCCAACTTTCGCGAACTTAACGCATACTTTTCACTTTCCGCGATTATATTTATTTTGTCTTTTAGCGACAAACGTTTTCTTTTTTGCGACATACTTAATTAAGAACCTTTCGAATACGGAGACAACTTTAAACTGAATTGTTTCCTTTAGAATAATAAAGTTTAAATCGAAAAGGGTGAATTACTACCAGGTAATAGGAAACCCCGGGAAACCCCGACAATTTGTATTAGGTATTTCCGTCAATAAAGATATACATGTCATAAATAGTCCGGCCGACATTGGCAGGTAAATTTCTATGAAAATAGGCCGTAAAAGTTTGAGTTATTTGGCCGCGGCCGTTTTACAAAGGTGGCCGTAATTAACGGGTATTTGTGTATGGGAATTTCCTTATAGTCGATTCGGGGAACTTTGAAACTCAGGTGGCCGCTTTAGTCAGGTGGCCGTTAACACAGGTTTTACTGTATTAAAAAATATTTAAAAACATAAATTCACTTTCAAACGTTTTTGTTTTTCTTTTTTGCACACTATTTTTATTATTTATTTTATAATTAATATATAATTACTTCTATAATTAATATAATATCAAAAAAATCGGTGTTTTGTTTTTAAAAAGTAAAGCGAAATGAATACATCTAAGATTGAAAGTAATTTAATCAGAAACAAATTTGACTATCGAAAAAAAACATTCACCTCTAGCTCTATGAATAGACTTGGATTCAATTTTCGTGATATTGACTTCCATTCTTCAGGTAAAGTAACTTGGAAATCATTTAAATTATCCATTTGACATTGTTAAATGTTTCTTAACACGTTTCATATTTATTCAATTAGGGTACAGTCAGATTTACGTTGTAAAGAATTCATTTACATCTTCAAGATGAGTACATACAGTTTGTGAAACATAAAGGTTTTCTCCTCAATAAAAGGAACTTGTGCTACGACATTCTAACATGTCTCGAATGACAGCGAACATCAAAATTCCAACCCATACAATGGGCACGGGTATGTGTCGTTCTCCCTAATAAGAGAACAACTTCTTTTAGACGAGATATTGCAATACGCAAAACGGTTCTCTGTTTTTTTGGTCAGGCTTCATGGTGAGTGTTAAAAATTCTTCATTCGACGAAAATTGCAGTTTTGGACTCCTACCTGATGTATGAGACTTTAAAATTACTTCCGTTGGGGTTTTTCGTAGTGTTTCTGATTCTGCTTAACCAAAGTCTACCTACTCTTTTTAAATATGTAAGACCTCAAGTGGAATTTCGTACTCCTTTGCATTCCTTACTTCAATTTTTCTTAACTACAGTTACAGAGTACACCGTATCGGTTCTAATTTCCTCCCTTCCTTCTTCACACCTTTCCTCATCTCCCCATGCCATATTTTTATAGATTTTTTCTTTATGTTTTCCTCGCTTTAGATCTAGTCTACAAAAATATGGGTTGAGGAAGGAAAGGCAGAAACTGAGGTGATTTGGACACGTAAGAAGAATGGAAATCGAAGAAATAACACGTAAAGCATACGTATTTTGGAACAAGTAATAGGTGAAAAATCAACTGAGGTGGTTTGGGCAAGTAGAAAGAATGAAAGAACACATTCTTTCTACTTGCCCAAACCACCTCAGTTGATTTTTCACCTATTACTTGTTCTGTAGATTTCATTTACAAGTTTTAGCCAAAATCTTCGTCCCATTAACGTTTTGTCCCCTGTTTTTTTCCGAAAGATCTCATTTTTGTCCCTCGTTTCCTGTACTTGCTGTTAGTTCTAGTATTTCAATATTCTTCTGTCTTTTGATGACGTTGTTCCATCAGTCCGTTAAAGTTCATTGTTTCCTAGATTTATTTTTTCTTTACCCATTATAATTGTTATTGCTTTTTATGGTAAAATTTAAATTTTATTTCAAATAAGGATATCTAAGTATTATTTAGCCAAAAAAAATTTTCACTACGTTTGAATTTTTCTAAAGACTCTTTAAAAAGTATTTTGCATTAAATTAATCAAAGAAAATTGTAAAAAAATGACGTCAAACGTATTTCGAATAACTGAGACTGAACTAAAGATTTGGCTAATAAAATTTAAAATCGTCCAAGAAACACGACTAAATAAATCAAAAATGGCATAATGAACATGAGAATCTTGATAATTGGTTTAATATAAACACATAAGTCGAATGAATGCTGAACAATGACCAGAAGGAGGAGGAAAAAACAGGTAAATCTCGTAAATCTTGAAAGAAGTTAATCGAGAATGACATGAGAATGCGAGTATTAAAAGAGAAGGCATGATAAGACAGACGAGTGTTGAGATTGAATTTGGGGAAGCGGCCATCTGGGACACCCATTCCTAATCGAAATTAAAAAATTGTTTATGAACGAAATGAAGAATTACATATTCATTATTACCTAATAAATTTCGATGGTTTACATAATTAGAATTTAATTTATGATTTATTGTTTGTTAAAAAGATAAATATTTGTGCGCTCTTCATCAAAATTAATACAATTTATTTCATGGGAAACGCAAAACTTGGAATTTGTTGTCAAATCTAATAATAATTATTTTAGAAAATATTGTATAATTTCCTGTTCTTACTCTAAGGTTGCATTCGCAGCAAAGTCGTAATGTATACATGTATGTAATACAGGTTACGACAGAAAAAAAACTCCTGAAAAAATTCATTTCACTGTTTCAAAAAGATTGAGGCAATTTTTATTTATTTAGCGAAGTACATATGAAGACCAATCACAAAAAAGTTGTAAAAAAAGGAGACATCATATGAATCTAGACTAGTAGAAATGTTTCAATTTAAGATTTTAGTGCCACCGGCTTCGGGCGAGTCTTCTAGTGTGCCAGGAAATGTTGACGACCATATTCGTATGTTATGTGTCTCATAGTTTGTCTCTTCGCGCCACAGTCGTATACAGAATTTGGTCTCATGCCCCATTTCTGTAACACGTAGCCACATCTATCATAACTCGTTTGCCCTCTATCGAGGAACATCCAACTCTGGCACGGTAGATTACCATTGAGTCATCCTTCATCTGAGAGCAGTTTAGCAGTTCTAAAAGCTACTCTTCGATTTTAGATGATCAAATGCGGTATCAGCGGTATCTTCATGAATTGACAGAGTATACTTTGTCACTGGATGTAGTGGGGCTCAATGTAGTGTTGAGGCAACAACACCAGGTGTGACCACGAGAATAATACGGATCGTCATTTACAATTTCTGATCATTCAGAGTATACTCTGTTACTGGATGTGCTGGGGCTCAATGTAGTATTGAGGCAACATCACCAGGTATGACCACGGGAATAATACGGATCTTCATTTATAATTTCTGATCATTCAGAGTATACTCTGTTACTGGATGTGCTGGGGCTCAATGTAGTGTTGAGGCAACATCACCAGGTATGACCACGAGAATAATACGGAGCTTCATTTGCAATTTCTGATCGTATACGATTTTCAAGTACTTCTTGGATATGTGGTATTTCTTTTGGCAAAATACATCTACCAGGTAGTTTCCAACCTCGTCAAAATATGTGAAACTTCATATTTTAAATCTGGGTAGTTTATTAATTCATTTTTGTTATTGTGCAATAAAAGTCAACCCTCTTCGTTCTCATATTATGCTCAAACTAAACCACTCCGTGTTAAAATCGCGTTCTAATTTAGGGTGATGTAAGTAATATCAAATATATTGCTTTTACTATTTCGTTGCATTACAAAAATTATATTTTAATATTTCATAACAATAATATTTATTCGTCCAAGAGATTTACAATCTAGTTACAGGACAAAAAATATTGCAGAACATATGTATGTTATATATTATTAATAGATCAATTTATATCTGTATATACACACTCGCGACTACACAAATAATGTTCTACGCAATGTGCTCCAGTACAATTTGAAAGCAATAACGATAACGGCGAAAAGTGAATATATATATGTTGCCTTGGGTAATGGGACAACTTAATTTTTTCTAATAATTTTGGTGCGTCAACGCCATTATTGATTAAATTAAATTAATACCTTATAGAAACCACATATTATTATTATATGTATATAACGAACGTATGTATAGGAGAGATCAAACTAAGGAAGCATATTTAAGTTTAGAGCACACGTATAAAGTTAGTAATGTTTTCGATATGTATTTAAAGGGACAATTTAGAATCAAACGTAACACCAAGATCTACTATATCTTTAAGAGGAAGTATGGTAGTTAATTTCCTGAAGAAGAGAAGTATTCCACATTTAGAAATATTCATATTCAGTTTATTTCTACCACACCAATTTCGTACAATATTTATCTGATCTCGTAAGAACTTGCAATCACTAACTTGGATTGTTTGGTGGAAAAACTTAGGATTATCGGCAAATAATAACTTGTCATACTGGACCTCATTACGAAGGTCATTCGTGAAAATTAGAAAAAGCAAGGGCCCCAAGTTCATACCTTGAGGGACGCCCGAGGTATGAATAAAGTAATTCGAATGATGATCTAAGAAACGTAAAGCTTCCTATCAGATAAATAAGAAGAAGATTCGTTAACGGCTTGAGGATTGTCTTCGCTCCAAATACGGCAATTTTGCTTATTCACGTAGCCATTTAACTAGAAATGAGCTTCATCGCTAAACACAATTCTTTGTCATCTTCAGCCAGTTTCAAATGAGCCCAATCAGAAAATGCGACGCAAACGATGGTCGTTTGGCTTCAATTCTTGCACGAGCTGTATTTTACAGGCACGTAAGCCAAGATCCTTACGTAAAATTTTCCACGTAGTCGAAGGACAAAGACCAACAACTTGAGAACGACGACGAATCAACATTTCGACGTCTGCTTCAATACTTCGCGGTACAGTTTTTAATCGAGAAGAGTTAAATTAGTGCGAAACGATCAATAACTGCACGAATTTCTTGCTCACTAGGCCGATTATGTTGACCATAAAATAGACGAAGTGCTCTATGAACTTCGCGAACAGATTTATTTTTTCAAAGTAGATTTCCACAATTTGGAAGCGTTGTTCTGGCGTTGACTTGCCAAACCTTACTGATCAAAAATGTCAACACAGTTTAACATTATCAGCTGTCAAACCATAGTTATCGATATTGATAGTTCCTCATGTAGCTTAAAAAACACCCATTACTTGAACGCTTGCTGACGAAACTATGTTGATCAACAAATATGCAGCGGTAAAGACATTTTTAAAAAACTTTCGCAAATATTAATCGAAAAAGGAAAATAAAGTTCTTTTCCACAATAATGATCGTATTCTGTATACACATTTCGATAACTAAGTTATCATCATCAACAAGTAATTAATCACAGTGTTACGCTTGGATCCGCGGTAAAAGTCTCGCGGAAACAAATCGATACCACTTTTATTTATCTTTTTTGATTAATTCAGTCAACCACGCTTTATATTTTTTTCAAATTTACCTTTGGCAAATAATCGGTCGAGTAATCGGTATTACTTTCTTATAAGTAGATCGACTGAAAAAATACTCTCTGGATCCATTGTTATAGGATCGTCAAATGTGTTAGCGTGCTTATTTTTAAGGACATTTGGGATGGAATATTAAATACCGTACGCCTCGAAAAACGAACCACACCTACGGATGAGAGGAGGTGTCCTCCCAGGTCTTGTGTGAACTAAACTACAATGCTTTGAATAAACTCAAAGGCATTTTGGTATAACAAAAAATATTTAAGCTTTAATATCAGTCTGTTGTATCCATTATTTTCTTTGTGAAGAGATTTTTGTATTTAGTTGTCCAAAAATAGATTAATACGTTTTATGTAGGGGAGATTTAAGCACATTGTGAAAACTTTATGCTTACAACAGATTTATGTTATCCTCATGAAATACGTGTCCCCTAAGTTTGCGCTCATAAAGAGAAAAATTATAATTTATGTCCAACATTAAATAAGTTAGTCGAATATTAGAAATGAAATTACAATTAACGCTTTGATTTAATTTTTTATAAGGACGTGTCAGCTTTACCCGAGACGTGGTCGGGATTATTTTCGGGTCAATCTCAATTTCGGCGTCGCTAAGCACTGCGTAATTCGCGGTATTTCTAATTCAGGGGATATAACTTTAAATTAAAAGAAGACCCAACAGGGGAAGATTTTAATTCGCATTAGACTGCTCCTAAATTTATATTGCATCATCTCAGAACGTGAAAGCAAAAGATTAGGTTAATTATAAAAGATAACGATAACAAAAATTACATTTTCTAGCACAGTTTCCATATTTGAGAAAAAGTAAGCGTATTTTTATCGGCTTCGAGTAAAAAAGTTCCGATGAAGATAATCGCCTGCTTTGGAAAAGAAAAATACATATTTTTTTGGGAACCAATTATTGTTTTTATAGTCTCGGAAGAACTTCCGTCTTGAAATTATAATCTCTTGTAATTTAGATACTATATCTTCGTGTTCTTGCAAATTCTTATATAATCAATACTTTAATTAACCGCTACCCCAATATGTGTCTTCTCTATATTCTCCATAGTCGCGATGTTAAATTAGACATCTTACGTCGTGCCTACAGTACCGTGCAATCGAATTACCACCATATAAATTTCACTTTTTATATTGAATTAAAAAACTAAAAAACACTGAATGTATACTATATTCAAGTGTTTTAATTAATATCTATTTAATCCACCCTTCGCCTTAATTACAGAAGCAATTCTTTTCGATAAACTTAGGATACGTGATATCGCCGCTTCTCGCAAATCTGGATCATTTCTCAAGGTATTCTCTCCATTTTGTCTTAGTTTGTCTAATGTTGGATTACAAAACGAATAAATTATTCCAGACGTTTGAGTTTAGATCTGTAGAATTACTTGGCGATGACGAGGTCTTTAAATTCCTTTCGGAAAATAAAGTTTTGATAGATTTTGCACTGTGGCATGGTGTGTCATCTTGCATAAATGTGTAAGCAGCACCTCCAAAACTTGAAAAAACAATATATGGAATTAAAACTCATTCCATCACGTCTTTATATTGAACCTGATTTATCCTTCCAGTAACGATAAATCAGGTTCAATATAAAGAAGTGATAGAATCAGTTCTGATTCCATATATGACTTCTTAGGTTCTGGAGACAAACTTCTCTCGTGATAAGAAGTAACGTTTATCTGATAAAATAATTATTTTCACGTAATGGGATAATAAAATGTAAAAAAGGAGCATTGAAAACTATCTAAGAATCTGTCCCGAAATAGATAATATATATCGGTATAAAATGTGCGGTGACCTTGCCTAAATTCCATTGTTTTCGTTTTCCCCACTGTCCTTTCTATGAGTTTCGATTGCTCATAGCTTTCCTGATTCCTTCTACACAATTTTTCATCGGTTTTCCTCTTTCCCTTTTAAATTTGGTATTCATTCTATTCTTGTTTATCCCATTCGTTGAACGTGGCCATACCAGGTAATCTTTCGTATAATTACAAGGGAATTGATGCTCTTCTTTAGAATGCGCCAAAAATATTCATTAGTTTTTTATAATCCCTCGGCAACGAGGACACCAAGTCGGCGTGGAGGGTAAGTTTTCTTAAACTAATTTTGTTACCCTGTTCACGGTATAACGGGAAACACATTTTTTCCTTGCTATTTCCCGATGAGAAAAGTTTCCAGTTTTCAATGGAGTCTCTATTCCGATATTTTTTCCGTTTGTTTGTTTTTACGTTTTCCTATTGTTCAAAGTTTAACACCGTACGCATAACACTTTTTTAAATTCTTAAAATGTCAAAAAAATAATTAAATATTTGGAACGGTTACAAATCATTTACTTAACACTTGCACCGATCGACAAAAATTGATGAAGAACAGGTAAAAGCATCCCTTCATTTTATCTGTAAATCTCCTGTTCTTAATAAGGGATACCTAGTGGTGGTTAGGATAGTATGATTTTTTATACCCGGCGAGAAGTGTCTCCAATTCTAATTAGATATTTTATTTATTTAATATACAATTTTTATTATGTATATTTACAAAATACAGGTGGCTCTAATTTGGTTACACGGTACTGTACTTGTTTACAGGGCAAAATCAATGAGTTGCTATGAATTTTTGTACCACTGAAAGCGAAACTGAGCAGTAGTTTTTACAAAATAACAAACAATTTTTGTAGTTGGCATATTTTGATTGTAGGAACTTTAATATAAATTCTAAAAAATTAATTAACAACAATAAATAATATTAATAATATCACAGTTGCTTCGTAAATTGTCCACACGAGTTACCAATGTATACGCGATTTAAAAAAAAATTGTATCTAAATGGAAATTGCCCAGATGACCCTTCGTAATTTAAATGAATCTACCACCTCCAATCAAATTACTAAAAATAATTACTTTCCACACCTCCTTTGATAAACTTATGATATAAACATATAAAATAAATATATTCAAGCATCCACTGGTGTTCTTTTTAGATTAACTCTGAAATAAAGTACGTAATTTAACTTTTTTATATTCATATCGCCATATGTGCTACATCCTAAATAAATAAATAATGAAACAATTTCCATTTATATGCATTGTACACATTTGTGTTTACGAAACATTATTCCTTTTATTAAATGAATTAAAATTCATATTGTGGAAAAATAAATAGATATTTGTCCCGCGCGTTTGCTAATTTCAATTTTTTTTTTTAATTAAACCTTACACATCGCCCCACAACATATTCGCATTTCTATTCCACTTAAAAAAATTTGCTTCTGTTCAATTTCAATATATGTACAATATATACATACATATGCGTATGCCGTTTCGTAGGTATGGCGTTTCTGTTTTTTATTGCTTTCCCTATCGATTAGGCATTGTCAAACTTGTTTTTGCGTCCATTTCGACGTTTCGCGTTTTTTCTCTCTTTTTACTTATCCTAAGATGACGAAAGCAAATATATCTTACGTTTTATACACTGGATTGAAAATAATGATAATATATTGTTCCAACTGAAAAACGGGGGATTGTCATGTCTGTTTTATTAATTTAATTGAATAATATTTATTTCTCAGTTAAATATTAATAAATGTTAGCATTTATTTTATTTATAATTTAAATTTAAACAATTTATTTCCATCCAGAAGCTTTGTCCTATTTTTTTAATAATAAAATTAAAATGAAACATTTGAATATATTAATTCAAAACAGTAGTCACAAACTTGAATGTTCTTAAAGCAACCAAATTGAAGTTACTGTACGAGGTGTGGCTATTAAATAACAAGACTGACGCTGGTACAGAAGAAGAGCGCATGCGCCAAACGCCAACGACTAGGCTATTTATCGTGAAAAATGTTAAGTGTAACAATAAAGCAACGAATTGTTGTGAAATTTCACATGAAACTTGGAAAAACCGCTACTGAAACTTATAATTTATTGGAGGAAGTGTGTGGCAATAAATGTTGATCGCTTGCACGTGTTTTTGAGTGGTTTTAGTGTTTTCAAGATGGCCGAGAAGACGTTGATGATGATTCACGCTCGGGTCGCTCTTCCACGTGAAAGACAGATGACAATATCGAAAAAATCGGTAATCTTGTTCGATCTGTCCGTCGGTTAAGTATTCGTGTGATTGCTGAAACTGTAGGAATTGATAAAGAATCCGTACGGCAAATTTTACATAGCAATTTTAGCATGCACAAAGTGTGTGCCAAAATGGTGCCTAAAATTCTCACATTTGAACAACAAGGAACTCGCAAAAATGTTTGTACTGACACTTTGAATGCTATTGAAAATGACCCAAACCTATTGGAAAGGGTAATAACATGTGACGAATTGTAGTTTTTTACTTATGATCCTGAAACGAAGAGCCAATCCATGCACTGGAAGAGCCCATCTTCACCAAGAGCCAAAAAAGTTCGAATGAGCAAATCCAAATTCAAAGCAATGATGATTGGTCTTTTCGATATTCATGGGATTGTGTACCTTCACTGGGTTCCTGAAGGTCAAACTATTAATCAACATTACTACCTTCACGTTCTTGCTCAACTCTGTGAAAGAATAAGGAAAAAACGACCTGAATTGTGGAAGGACAAGTCATGGGTTCTCCACCAAGACAATGCACCGGCTCATTCCGCATTGTCAGTCAAGAGGTTTCTAGTTAAGTACAGCATCCCAGTATTAGACCATCCGGCTTATTCGCCGGGTCTTGCGCCGTGCGACTTCTGTCTGTTTCCTAAGGTAAAATCTGAATTAAAGGGAACAAGATTTGAGTCCGTTGAAGCTGTGAAAGCGAAAGCAGCACGTATCCTGAAGGAGCTGACAGAAGAAGACTTCCAGCACTGTTTCGAACAATGGAAGATTTTGCGTTGTAGGTATAGAGGAGGGGTGTACATATATTCAAGGTGATAATAAGTAAATATGTATGAAATCAAAATAAAATGTTTCGCAGCGTCAGTCTCGTTATTTAATAGCCACACCTCGTATTTATATTACATTTTAGATGACAATTCTTTGAAATTAACAATTTTATTGTCTCTATTTTCATATTTACACAACAGTGTCTCAAAACGAATTTTATTAAAACGCTGGTGTGATGGTTTTGCAAGCACGGCAGTGACGGCTGTATTATAAATTTTGTGTAAATTGTAAGTACATGAATAAATCATTTTAAATTGACTATTTTAACTTAAAATTAATTTTAACTTCAGATTCGCACTGAATTTTCTTTTTTAATGTAAAAAAAATTGATTGAAATCTCGTTATAAAATCAAATTATCCTAATATTTTCACCGAAGAAATTAGATCAGTCTCGAAACTGTTTGACGGATTAGGTGCGATTTATTACCAAATTGAAGGCGAGCGTAAATGGAAGATAGTGCCTTTGTTTTATAAAGGAACATACGTAATCGAAAAAATTGGATTTGAATAAAACCTTGTAGGTTAATTATAGCATTATTTTAAATGCATGATCGTCCCTTATTTAATTTTAGTCCCCTCTAAAAGGGAAGTTGATGCAATATTTTTTTTAATGCTTCGGAAACGGTAAGAAATGTTTCTTTCCAAACACGTTTTGAAATAATTGACGTGACATTTATGAGCATCAGGGAGATGGGGAAACTTTTTTTTCATTTTCACTGGAAAAACAGTTAATTTTATGTGAAAAATATAACTTTTTTTTAAATAATAAGAAATATCACTGAATGGGGGAGGCTGTAATATTTTTAATAGCAAGAATTAGTTTTCTTCTAAATACGTGTCGAAGTAAATTAGGTGACTTTTATAAAAATTAAGGAGCTCTGGAAAATTATTATATTCTT
Source organism: Dermolepida albohirtum (assembly GCA_031893035.1). Lineage (NCBI taxonomy): Eukaryota > Metazoa > Arthropoda > Insecta > Coleoptera > Scarabaeidae > Dermolepida > Dermolepida albohirtum. Next base: position 63,566 of record JAVIWB010005943.1, read on the forward strand.
ATTTATTGAAAAAAAAATTGTGTTTCCTTCCTCCGAACTCAAAAAAGAAACCGGAAAATTGACAGGAAATGCTAATTGAATTTGATGGAGCCTGTGGTTGATTAGCTTGATCACTAAGGTTGATATATAACCCCTTTCCACATTAACTTTTGTAAATTCTGTATACGCATTTCGACAACCAAGTTGTCATCATCAGGAGACAATTTCAAAGTGTCGCACCTGGTAAAACACGGCGAAAAGCAACTGTACGAAAATCAAACTCCGTACGCGATCCACACCGCTCAAAACCAAGATGTACACAGAATTTACAAAAGTTAATGTGGAAAGGGGTTATATATCAACCTTAGTGATCAAGGAAATGCTAAATATATTTCAATCGCAAAAACTTTTCGGTACACACAATCATTTAATTTTACTCATCTGCCGAAATAACATTTCTTTTAAATAAATATGTACCTATATATTATATTATATATTATATTATTATGTATTAAATATTCTTCTTATAAAATTTTTCTTATTTTCGAGTTCAACCTTAAAGATGTAATTTCAGGCCAAATAAAAATGGATTTGGAAAAGGCAGAAGTACCAAGTGTACCGGAAAGTCATTACCGGTTTTTTAGTAAAAAAAGCTATATAATTATCAAGTAAATGGAAATTTTTTTAATTCAAAGTATTGCCCATTTCGTTCTGCACGTCTTGCCCATCTTCTAGGCAATTTATGAATGCCATCCCAAAAAAAACTGTTTGTCCTTTGAGCAAAGAGTATGGCGGGTGCATATTATGACCCATCCAAGCGCTTTCGACGTTTCCTTGACCGGTTTTGCTGTATGAGACGGGGCGTTATCGTACTGTGAAATCACTTTATCGCGTCTTCGGGTCTATTCTGGACGTTTTTCTATCAATACATAGTTCAAATTGTTAATTATTGGCGGTAGCGATCAGTATTAACTGTCTCAAGTTTCAACAGTTCGTAATACACCACACCACTCTGGTATCACTAAATGCAGAGCATTGTCTAGTGGCTAAAACGATTTGGCCTTGCAGTCGATCGGCTGGCTTCACTAGGTGATAATCGTGTTTTTTGCGCTTGGGGTTTTCGAAATAAATCCATTTCAATCACCCGTCACTATTCGGTGCAGAAATGGCTTCTGATCATATCTTTGAAGCAGCATTTCACAGACGATTTTTCGATTTTCCATTCGCCTATCATTCAATTGATGTGGCCCCCGTATTCCCACCTTTTGGATTTTTTCATTGCTCGTAATCGGTCAATAATCGTTTCTTGGGCCACATTTAACGCTTCTGCCAATTGTTTTTCAATTTGGATTGGGTCTTCATCAAATAACTCCTGCAATTTCGCATCTTCATACTTTTTCGGTCTACCAGAATATTCTTTGTCTTGCATATCGAAATCACCACTTTTGAAATGCCGAAACAACGCCTCACATGTTTCTAAGGTTGGGGCATGTTCACTGTAAGTTTCTGCCAGCAAACGATGACGTTCAGCGGCTTTTTCTTTTGATTAAGTAAGTGGCATAAGCGCACTTTTTCAAGTGCGAAACTCGACATTTTCTAGGAGGTATAAATCTATGACGGTGTTAGTTTCGCAAAATATAACATGTATGGATTTTAAGCTTGATGTCAGTAGAAGAAAATGACATATGTGTCAAATCATAACATTGCATACTTAAGCCCAGCGACATCTGTTAGAAAAACCAGTAATGACTTTCCGGTACACCTGGTATATACATATATATGTATATATAAATAAATGAAATTAATTCTTCAATGTTTTCCCCCTTTTTTTGTAATTTTAATTACCAACAAATTCCAGAGGCGCTGTAGATAACACGTCTTACTTAAACGGTAACTAATCTAACCACCTTGTTTAATAATACCTTCATCACTTTATATTAAATTAACTTCTCTTTAAATTTGCTATTACTGCGTTACACAAAAAGAAATATTAGTAACTTCATGAACAGCATTAGCAGCACTCATTACCAGACGAGAGTACTGAGGTATAAATAATTGAGAAACAATATTATTACAGAGACACAAGCAAATGAAGTACCCTCAAACATGTAATTATGCACAAAGCAAATTTCAAGTGAAATTATTAGTGTGGGTTAATTTAATGAATTATTTATCGGAAACAATAGCTACCACAATTGTTCTGTTTGAAGTAACATAATGCCCCTAAGGTAATCCGATTAGCGACTATTAAAGGTTTAATTAAGCATTTCCAAGTGAGATTTATACGCAATTACATAAAGCATTAGCGGTACATATCATGCCACGATCTATAGGCAATTAAAAGAATGTAAATAAGAATAATGGATAAATGATTGCAAAGGAAAGTGTTTTATTGTAGTAAAATGAACAATCAAAATTTTGCAAAAGAATCATTATAAACAATAGAAACGATTTGGAATACTACAATAAATTGACCAATGTCTTTAAAGGCCGTAGATACTTCCATGAAGCTCAACACGATTAATTTGGTACGTAGACTTCCGCGGTCGTGGTCCATGCTATCTGCTTCTGGGTTTCCGGGCTGGAACCGCGTCACTAGTATATCTGCCGACGTTTCGTACCCATACAGTTTTCAGTGCAGTAGTTCAGCCCTGAAGATGTCCCATACAAATGGGTACGAAACGTCGGCAGATATACTAGTGACGCGGTTCCAGCCCGGAAACCCAGAAGCAGATAGCCTCAACACGATTATTTAGAAAACAAGACCATAACAATAATGGTAGAAGCGCTTGAATATGCATACATATATATAGTGAAGCAATGAAGATATGGTCCTGGCGAGTTATGATCTGAGTAAAGTCTTTTATAGCGTATATCATAGTACTTTAATTAACGAACTTGAAGCATGTGGTGTTAAAAGAACGACTAGCAAATTAAGTCAGTCATACCTTGAAAATTGATCCCATTCTCTTCCTCATTTATGTAAATGATCAACCTTATAGCATTTATACAACATGCCGATGATACATCAGTCCCCATTAGAGTCAGCTGAGAAAGTGATGGAATGCTGCGGAGGATGATTTGGCGGAGACTAAGCAATGGTTTAAGAACAATAGAAATTAAATAAAATTAAAATCCCCATATAAAGTGGGGAACGAGCCAAAACTTACACATATACTTTTGAGAATGCATTTTTCTAGCGACTTCAGCTGGAATTGCCATATCGACGAGCTAGCGGTTTAATCAACTTACAAAGCTGCAAGAATTGCTTATTTTCGCAACTTTCAGAGTTAAGTATCATACGGCATCTTATTATGGGGAATTTGATGAAAAACAAGAGCATATATCTTAATTCTGCATTTAAGTGAGTTTTTCCTTTAGGGTGATTTAAAATCTATGGTTTTTCTAGACCATCGCATAATCTAGACAAATTACGGCAGAGAATAATCGAAGAAGTGCGAGGGGATATTAGAAAATGTTATTCAGGAGACCTTCTAGCAAGCTCCTGAGCCAATCCATAGCCTCCTGAGACACTCCAGAAACCACTTGAACCAACCCATAGACTCCCGAGATACTTTAGCAAACTTCTGAGTCAACTCAGAGCCTTCTGCGACACTCCAGCAAGCTCCCCAGCCTACCCAGAGTCTCCTTTGACATTCCATCAAGCTCTTGAGTCAACCCAGAGCGTCCTGAGACACTTCAGCAAGCTCTTGAGTCAACTCGGAGCTTTCTGAAACACTCCAGAAACTCAGAGCTGCTTGAGACACTCCAGCAAGCACTCGAGCTAAGCCAGAACCTCCTGAGACACCCCATCGAGCAAGATAAATCTATTAGTTCCTTTGTGGAACATATCTATTTCTATTTTATGATTATTTCTAATAACTTGGTTATCTAATAAAGGTAAGGTGTGATTGTTTTCTTTTTCTTCCGTAAATTTAATCGTCGGGAATTTTGAATTTAATTGCTTGACGAAATCGTCTAGGTTACGTTTATGTGTGTCAAAAGTCGCGAAAATGTCATGTACATACCTAATAATAATAAAAATTACTGGTGAATAAATCCGCTATAAATGGAGAAAGACAATTGCCCAATGCTGTTTCTTGTGTCTGTTCATAGAATTTACTTTCGGATTGGAAACTATATTGAAACATACAAAGGGTTGTCTATCGCAAATATTCATTTATTTTTTCTGGTTCAATTTTTTTTTTATAAAGAAAATCTTTTAAATACTTTAAAGTTTTTGGAATCGGTACCAAAAGAAACAATGACGTTACATCGAATGGCACTAAAATTTTTGTATCCATTCACTAACCATTTTGAAATTAAGCAAGTGGGTGAATTAATATCTAAAACAATTGGTCTCATCGAGTCACCTGGTTTATGTATTTTAGGCAAGCAATACAATCTTGAGATCAACGGAGTACTTACTTAATTACACACCTAATTTATAATTCCTAACGAGAATTATAAATTAAGTGTGAATAGTGTAAATTTTATCGGAGAATCGGTGAAATCGCGAACTATAAATTAGAACGACAAGTTAAAGATCTAAATAAGAAATTCAAAGATTTATATTTATAATACCTTTAAAATTTACCCGTGACTTTACTGCGTTGTCTCAAACTGCGTTGCTGCGATATATGTATATTTCCTTGTATATATAAGACAATTAATGCCTTCAATAAATACAAAGTTGTGTTAACGTATATTTTGTATTACGAATATTCCAAAAAATGTCTTTTTTTTAATAGAAACACACTGTACATTGATAGAATTTCGCGCAAAAAATCTATATGATTTTTTTTTAATTATTTGCTCTGGGACCAAGTGAAATAGAATCATAAATCTTTTTTGTTGAAAATTTTAGAAATCGACTTTCTTAAAGAGGATTTTTAAAACTTTCACCCGCTATATTTTATCGCCGCTCTGGCAGGGAAAGAGAGAACAGGTGAGGGAGCGACGCTTGAAAACGGTCGGTTGGTGAGAGATGTTGCAAGAGAGATGTTATCTCTACTTGCATTGTTAACTTGGGGCAAAAGTGGAATACTAAACGTATGTTGGAGGGATACTCGGAAGCTGGACAATGGAGAACTATGAAAAGTGTTCGTTACGTTTGCAAAAATTGAATTTTAAATACAAAAGAATGAATTTCGCAAGAAGCAACATGAAGGATGAAAATAAGGGTACAATATTTAATAATGCCTAGGCAATAAGTTTAGATCGATAGTGAACACAACGAAAAAAATTGGTGTTTAAGAAGTAATTTGATGAAACAAGTGTATGGTGATGCGTTATAAACGATTTAAAGACAGTTATACGGACATAAATGACGATGAATGTCCTGGTGTAAAAAATCTGTGGTTACGGAAAGTAACATCAAACTTGTGCGTTTTATCATAAATGAGCCGAAATCCTCATTACGAAACATGGGAATGGCATTAAATATTTCCAGAGACTCAGTTCATCGCATTTTGACACAGCATTTGGCACTGAGAAAGATTTGTGCAAGGTTTGTACCGCACAAACTAACTGTATTTAACATTGTACAGGCTTGATTAAAGACTCAAAAAAGGACAAAAACTTCAGGTATTCTATTGTAACTGGCGATGAGACGTTGTGTTTTCAATATGGCACAGAGATCAAGCGTCGAGGCTCTGAATGGAAGCACCCAAGAGAAGAAAAACCGAAAAAATATCGTTTGGAGAAGTCAAAAGCGAAGACAATGTTGATATGTTTTTATGATTCGGAAGGCATAGTGTACAAAGAGTTTGCACCAACTAGTCAAACAGTCAATGCTGTATATTATCTTGTGCTCCATCGTGTGCTCCCTAACTATCGTGAAAATGGTAGCTTGCGTTTGTTATATGATAATGCACCATCTCATCTCTCGACGCTTATCACTGATTTTCTAACTACAAATGGCATTTTAATCATCAACCATTCACCGTATTCTCGAAACTACATTTGCTGATGAAAGGACAGCGTTATGCCGACGTCGAAGCCATTAAAAAGGCCTCGACAGCGATTTTGAAATACATCTTTGCAGATGAACTTAAAAATTCATTCGACATGTTAATTGACCGTGAAAAGCGTTGTACTGAAGCTTTTGTTATTATTTTAAAAAAGTTCGAGTTTCTCTGAGTGTATATACGGTCGACAAAGAAGTTTACCTGATGAGTTCAGTAGTTTGTTAACTGTAACCTTTCATTAATTACGATGTTACGTCTATCAAGGCGTTTTATATGTACGATCGCTATTTATATTGGCAATAGATGTCCTAGCAGCGACAGCTCGTTTTTAGTTAATTTAATTACTACTGAATGTAACAGTTTACTTGTCGAAATACTGGTAGAAAGCAAATACAAATGTAGTAAAAGGTTTTTTACCTTTTTATTAATCACGTATTGCAGTCTGCAACGAAATTTGCGCGTCCAAAGTTTCACTAATTTGCTACGACATTTCAGTGCGTGTTACCGAAAGCATAGATTCACATTCGGAAAAATTTTTGAACCAATGTACTTGCAAAATAAGGCGAAATTATGAAAGAATACGATAATAGGTTTGTGTTTAAGGATGTTAAATAGAGTTATACTGAATTACTGGTTGTTCATAACTTAGGTAGCAAAGACGCCTTAATTATTAAATCAGAGCTTCCATTAGTGACAATGTTCTTATAGCAATCAAAATAGTTATTGGAATCTCGTTTCTGTACCCGAAACTTTAGAAAACAGCCGAACGGAACTTCCAGCATTTATTGGGGGAATTATGTTCTGCAAGATTCTCTCAACTTGAGGCGACTTAAGCTTACTAAGTCCGTTGTCGTAAAAATGTCTAATAATATAGTAACTCTGCACAGTATTTACAACGAATTCAACAAAAGAAATTTTCAACTCACAAGCTTTCGGTTTTTTTGGATAACTTTTAATTTGTTGCAAGACGTATCTAGTAGGATACAAATATGAATGTGATAAAGGGTTTTGTGTCTTTTAAATTATTCATTTAGCCACCAGTCTACGAAGTAATATTTATGTGCGTAAATTTATTTGCATCCAGACATCCAAAGCTTCACTAATTTGCTACGACACTTCAATGTGTGTTACCGAAAGCATAGATTCACATTTGGAAAAAAATTATTGAACCAGTGTACTTGCAAAACAAAGCGAAATTATTAATGAAGACGTTAATAGGTTTGTGGGTAAGGATGTTAAATAGAGTTGTACTGAACTACTGGTTGTCCACAGCTTAGGAAACAAAGACGTCTTAATTATTAAATCAAAGCTTCCATTAATGTTAGTAAATAATTATCAGGGCCTTGTATTAACGTAGAGTAAAAAGTAAAGCTACATATGTTTCTATACCCGAGACTTCAGAAAATAGCCGGACGCGACTTCCAGCATTTCTTGGGGAAGTTATGTTTTGCAAAATTCGCTCGACTTGAACCGGCTTAAATTTAATAAGTCCGTTGTCAGTAAAAACATCTAATAACATAGTAACTTTGCACAGTACCTACTTAATTTCGAATGCCAACTTATGGTGAAGTGGTTAAGTTGGCGAACTACGGGGGCGGCTTGCGAAACGTGTCGAGAAGCGAGGGGTTCCTATAACGTCGAACCTGTGCAGTAAAGATGCGCGTTTGTATAACAGAGATTAGTTGATGTAGATGACCGGTCGGGTAAAGTGCGCCGCTGTTCCTTGATTCATTCGCGATATGTGCTTATCATATGTACAACCGTCCCTCTTCGGCAGATATACACACCCTCCCATATGATAAACAAAGTCGAACTGTCAGAGAATAATGCTAAAACTGGTAACGCCAATGGTTGGGATACGTGATATTGTCCAAGTAATGACGAGATTTAAAGGTGAATTACTTTGTTTTTAAATTGATGTTTTTTCTTTTTGAATTTGCGCGAAAAGTATTAGAAAAGAAAGATGTAAAACTTTCTTGAGAACGCGTTTCAACATTTCTGTGTTCTATTTTGTATGTGTGTTTCTAAATATTTTTGCCGAGTATACCACAATATTTACTTTTTTCAAATAGTAACACATGCTTTTTTTAATACATCGCAGCAATTAATTTATTTATTATAAAATTTCGATAAATAAACAAAATTGCTCTTATGTACTTTTTATGTTCTATACTATATTCACGTTTTAATGTACAGTTCTAGAGCCCAGTACTTATAGATACGAATTTCAACTAATAGTTTTAGATGAAAATGTTATAAAAAACGCATTCAATTAATTGCTTTTTCATATTTGACGGCGTACATCGTAAACTTCTATCTTATATACAGATAAATATCTATTCTCCGCTATTATGTTTAGATCACATTTGTATCTGTCAGAAACTTTAATTCAAAGCTTTTGATATTTTCATTTGAATAATAGACGAACTTCTGTTTACTCATGCTTTCAATATTCTTCTTATTAAAATGAAGTATTTATTTTTGCCTTTTGATTCTAAAATATTTTGGGAATATTAATATCGGAGTCGGTAAATAAGATATATAAGTAAAAGTAGGATGTGACGCCAGTTTTTTAATACTTTAGAACTCTGTATTTACACTTAGATTTATACATATCCCACGCTCTGTTTATTATTAAAAAAAAAGTGTTTCAGTAATATTAATTTTTTTAAATATAAAAAAAATATTTATTAAAAAAATCATTTTAAAACTATGAATCTATTTTAAATATATATAATTTGCCTAACCCTGTATATATATGTTTTATTTAAAATAAATATAATTTCCGACTAAGGAAGTCTGATTCGACTGGCGTATTTGCATTTACTTAAACTTGGAAAATTTTAATTCAAACCTAAGTAATTGTAGCAAAGATACTCGAATTTATGGTTCCACATGAGTATCTTTGCTACACCTACTATAGGGTTAGGCAATTTTATGAATTCGTACGAATATCTTTGCTCTAACTGCAATTTTAATAAAATTGTCCACATTAAAGTAAATGCAAATGGGTTCGAATTTAGTCGGAAATTATATTAACTTCTTTTTATTTTAAATGCAACACCTCTGTGTTTTTGAGTTTCAACAACAGATCTAAATATGCTTTGGAAAAAAACATGAATTCTACTTCAACAATAATGAAATTCTCGAAATAGAAAATAATTACAACAAACGCATGATTAAGTAAACGATTATAAAAAGATTAAAACATGATAAACGAGAGAAGAGATATCAATCTTGATGACCTTTATAATAATTTAATCCTTAGGAAATATAATTGTCTGCATCTCCCTGTATACACACTCGCACACACACATAGATATTTATTAACGTGAATTTACAACAATACAAATACATATGCATGCAATCATAGGTACACTTAACACTCATACATAAGAAAGAATTAACACATGCCTGCAGATTAGACTTTTCCCAAATGTACAAACCAGTTCCCCCAGTTTCACACATAAATGTACAGAAACACAGTATAATTTTGTTAATTTAAAATGTTTGTGTTTTTGTAAATTTACAATATTTATAAAGGAAAAAAAGTTTGGTACTTATAAAATATATTTTAAAAACTATAAACAAATCCATGAAATAGTAATATATATAAAATCGTATGTATTGTAGGTTAAAGGAAAACAATTAAATAATTTGAAAACGGGGGAAAAACTCCCCGAAACGTCGTTAATATAAATTCAGTGTTTTATTGTTGATTACTGGTCGGAAAACCTAAACGCAAAAGTATAAATGTTATAGTACAAGTACATTTTTATATTAAGTTAAACACTTTCTGAAGTTGAATTTGATGGAGCCTGTGGTTGATTAACTTAATCACTAAGGTTGATATATAACCCCTTTCCACATTAACTTTTGCAATTCTGTATACGCATTTAGACAACTAAGTTGTCATCATCAGCAGACAATTGCAAAGTGTCGTACCTGGTAAACCACGGCGAAAAATATCTGTACGAAAACAAACTCCGTATGCGATCTATACCGCTGAGAACCAAGATGTACACTTCAGTGTACTGAGAACCAAGATGTACACTTCAGTGTACATCTTGCGGTATAGATCGCGTACGGAGTTTGTTTTCGTAATAGTCGTATTAAAAATATCCGAACAGATCCGTGCATTTGCCTAAATCCTGTATAATAAAATTGAATCATTCAAAATACATAATAATTTAACGATTTCAAGTAAATATGCACAACAAAAATATATATATTATATTTAAAATGTTTACAATTTATCCTTGTATTAAAAATTCAAATTAAATGGTATAATTCACTAAGTATGTATTGAAATAAAGGCAAATTGTATAGGAACATTACGAGATTATTACGGTTTGCAAGATTTTTCCAAGCTTCGATTGACAATATAAACGCTTAAGTCTTGTATATTGCATTACACCCCACGGATACGCTATTTAAAAATTTATGAAACCATTTACCTTTTATTCATTTTATAAATATTACAGAAACAGAAAGAAAGCGCAAAAACTCGACCCGTTGAACGACTAGTAATTTTTTATTCCTCTGTACAATATTCCTAATTTATTATAAACAAATACGCAATGTAAATATTACTTCTGTATTCTAACATATTAATATAAGTTCACGAAATATATTTTATTGTTATAGCGGGTATTCTATGACATAATTGCCATAGCTCAAGGATGTGTTACTGAAGCAATTTCAATGAACATACTTCTAAAACTCTATCTTAACTGAGCTAAAGCATTTATGGTTTTAGATAACCTTACTAATGCAGGTATACATAGCCTAGCTCTAGAATTGAAAAAGCAGCTTTGCTAAAGTCTCAGGATCAGCACGATTAGTTTCTGCGGCATCCATAATCCTAGCAACAAGTTGTTCTGCTCTCATCAAATTCTTTAGCCTTCCCATAAAAAATAATCTAGGGTATTTAAGTCTGGTGACGGCGTGCCATAAACCGCACCAAACAGTAAATCCTTCTAGATGGATAGATGTTTGGTCGAACACTTGTGGATTGTGGTCGCTCCAATAATAGCAATTTTTCTTGTTGACATAGTAGTTAAGCGTAAGTTAGGCCTTGTCTAAGAAGATGATTTTTTGCTCAAAATCTGGATTTCCTACCAACATTTCCAGCACCCATTTAGCGAACTCACGTCGTTGTCTATAGCCGTCCGATTTCAATTCTTGCGTCAGAACAATCTTATACGGATGTAAAATAAGCCGGGTTGACTCTCTGGCGATGCCCAATTCAGCTGATCGGCGCCGAATCGACATTTCCGGTCTTCTTCGACTCTGAACGCTACGGCGGCTATGTTTTCTTTACTTTGCACCAATACCTGTCTGGTTGGTGGCTTAAAGTCCAAAAGAGTCTAATTAACGCTCAAACTTTTCCACGGTGCGACGAATTGGCTGCTCACTGAAGCCATGATGATGACGACCGACCTCTCGACGAAATTCACGTTGCGTATTTAATAATCTACGGGATTTAAGTTTGGTGACCTTTGCGGCCAAAAAATTACTGAATTCTTCAAATCCACCGGTTTATATAATTTTGAAAAAAATCTGTTACTTCTTTACCAAAATACGTAGGTGCGTCATCGTGCTGTATCCAAATTCGTCGTCTGACATTAAGGGGCACGTCATCTAGTAATGTTGTAAGCTCATTTTCCAGACAACGTAAATAACAAACTGCCTCGATTATAAACGGACAAGTAAGACGGTCGCCAAAATGATAGTTTTGGGCGTATGTTCGTTAGATCTTTTTAACTTGAAATTGCTGTGGCAATCATGTCATGGGACACTCGGTATGTAGCATAAGAAACATTTCCAGATATCTGCGCGTCTTTGCTATCGGAAAGGTTAAAGATCATGTAAAAAGTCTTACGTATTTAGTTTGAATTTACACGTTGATGTGTCACGCAGTGTATTAATGTTGTGAAGGTGTCTATGTGTTATAAATCACCCTCTAGAGTGATTGTAAACATATAAACTAAGAGAAAAGTCGAATGTATCACAAATTGAAAAGAAAAGGTAAGAGATGACAATAAAATTGGTACATTCAGAATATCGAACGAACGCAGTCGTTGTAACATTTAGAAAAGCTGATCGAAGTATCGAATAAATCAAATATTGTATGAAATTATAGCCAACACGATTATAAATTGCAATCTGGTGCTATGGGTGAAGAAATAAATGAGTTCGAATTTCAAACCTGAAAATTACAAGAGGATAAGTATTTATAACATTTGTATTAATTACTATATTGTTAAATATATGAATTTGTATTACAGATTTGTTTTTTTTTCTTTCTTCTCTCAGTGGCAACTTTAGCGAAGATAGAAAGCGTATCTTTTGCATCTTGTAAAAGAAGGCTCTCATTTTTTATTGAGAAGTCAACACTAGATTCATTATAAAAAAGATTTCTAATTATTCTAGTTACTTCTTAAATTTATTAAATAATAATAAAATATTCTACATGCACTGTTATGCCATACTGCCAAAGAGCTTTGAAAAGTGTTTCGGCCAAAACCCCACCTGAGATTGCAAAAACTTATGTTAACAAATCTGCTGAATCTAATTTAGACTGAAATCAAATAGGAAGATAGATTATCAAGATATAATTGGTAAACCATAATAGTCTGCCCTCAATATATTTTACATTTTTGTTCGAAAATATCAGTTGTCTAATTCGTTTCTTATGTACTCTACCATGTATCTACATCGCCCGCTTTTATTACAGTCTATTATCTTATTTCTATTTTTATTTAATTTTGAGAGTTATTTTTGTATATCTCAAATGATGCTTGTAACGCATGAATATGGTAAAGTTTTAGGATTTTGAATTTGTGGATGTCCCGAGTCGATATCTGTTAGATCTGTGGGAGTTTCATCATATTTTTTAAACAAAAAAAATTTGTACTTGGAATATATTTATTGGAGAAACTAATTAGGAAGTCCTGCCCATTGCTTTATACGATTCTGTCAAGACTGTCATCTTACGAAAATTTAAATAATTTTGCGATGTTTGGAAAGGATAACATTTCTCAACTTAATTTTCAAAAGAAGCGGGAGGTCTGGCTTAAAAAAAGACTTCCTTTCCTGTTGGTTAAAATTCTTTTCTTCAGTTTCTACGTCCAAAATTGTAAGTTGTATTTGTTGTAATGACTTCCGAAAAAATTCATAACACAGTATTTTCTTTCTTTCATACAATTCTAGTTTTTTTTTCAATTGTTTCGCTGCCCGGATTGTATATACACTGTTTCTTACTTAGCTAATTGAGTGAATCTATTTTTCATTTTCTATAATGAATTGATCCCAAAATAGATAATTTTTAAACAAACAAATGCCAACAATAATAAATGGACAACCAAGTTAATCCTTGCGACAGATATCTCATGTACAAAGCAAATCCTAAACTATGAATACGAGGGAGCGTTGTTCTATTCGCGGAATGGGGGACAAGGGGTGGAAATAAAAAAACCAAATTATTTTTCTTTTTCAATATATTCACCTGCAAGACGGACACGTTTTTCACATCTTTCAATTAATTTATTTATATCCTCATAAAAAAATGATTTCTCTTTATCTGCAAAATACGCCGAAACTGCCTCCTTGACTTCATCATCGGCAGTAAATTTTTTACCCCGCAGCTCTTTTTTCATTTTCGGAAACAGGTAACTCGGGGCCAGGTCTGGGCTGTAGGGTGGGTGATTCACAATTTCGAAGCCCACCTTATGCAGGGCAGCTAACGCAACGCGGCTCTTGTGGACGGGCGCGTTGTCGTGCAAAAGCAGAACACCTTTTGACAATTTTCCCCGTCTTTTCTCTTTAATGGCTTCTTTTAGTCGCTCTAATATTGAAGCGTAATATTCTCCGGTTATAGAAACACCTTTATCTTTATAATCAATCAACAATATTCCTTCCGAGTCCCAAAATACCGTTGCCATGAGTTTCCCAGCTGATTGTGACAGTTTAAATTTCTTGGGAGGTGCTGTGCCATTTTTATGCCACTGCATGGAGTCTTGTTTGGACTCAGGTTCATAATGATGAACCCAAGCTTCGTCTCCAGTAACAATTCCACTCAATACACCATCCTTGTCTTCATTACAGAGATCCAAAAATGCACGCGAACACTCTACGCGCTGTTGTTTTTGCGGCGGCGTGAGCATTCTCGGCACCCATCTTGCGCTGACCTTAGACATGCCGAGATGATCGTGTAGGATTTTAAAAATTGTTGTATCGGATACTCCAACCATTTCTGCGAGTTGTTTCTTCTTTAGTCGAGCATCTTCGAGTACAATTTGTTCAACTTTTTGGATAAGTGCTGGCGTGGTCACCTCAATGCTCCTGCCTGGCCTCGGGTCGTCTTCAAGGGATTCCCTTCCTTGTTTAAATAAACTATGCCACTTGTACACCATGGTTTTTCCTGGACAAGAGTCGCCGTAAACCAATGACATCTCATTCATTATGGTCGCGACTGATTTTCCTTGCCTGGTAAGGAACTTTATAACGGCACGATATTCGATTTTTTCCATATTTCACTTTTCGCTCCTGATTATGTTACTTGGTTGACGATAGTTCAAAGACTAACTGTCTAATAACAATGAAACTTCGTATTTATACTAATCATGAATCGCTGCACAGGCCACGCCCTCAATGCGCCTACTCACCCCTCTACAACCCGCTCATTCCGCGAACATAAAAACGCTCCCTCGTATGTACGTTCTAAAACTATCAAATACAATGCTTTGAATATTTCTTCGGCTTTTGTCCAAGTTTTCGTCGCGTTTTCGAAAGTCAATCGAAACGTTGTTCATCAACCAAATTGAATTTATCTCTCTGAAACATCACATCTTTAAAAGCCAATATGCCAAGGTCGATCAGCGTACTGCGTAAGCTTGTAGTGCGAAATGAAAAGCACTTCACACGTTTTTCGTTTTCATATGGTAGTTCCTTAAAGGCATTTTAATGACAAGTATTCTTCTGGTTTGCAAGCACAAAACGCACTGACAAGTGTATTATATAATTAATAAAATTTTTGTAGAAAATTGTATGACAATCTAACTGCTCGTGTTTTGATTTCGCTTTAAACGGCTTTCTTTAGCAAAAGGAGTCTTGTAAAAGGAAATATGTACAATTAGCCCTTTTGCAAACAAATTTGAAGGTAGAAGTCTTAAAAATATTATCAAGTGAACCACTTTTTTCTACTCTTACAGCAATGGCTATATTTTTTGTATGGAATAAAATTTATTTTTGATCGACGAAAATTCTTAGACGAGTCGAATAATAATTTTGCTTTTAAAAATTATGTTTTTCTGTAAGATTCTGCTTTGTTTCTACTCTATAAATATTACAGTAAATAAAAGACATATTTAAATGTTCTGATCTTATTTTATAAACTATTCATATATTGATCATTTAGTGTTGTTAAATAGACTTTCTTATTTTGTTTTTTTCCTTTCCTTCTTAGTCTTACGGGGCCGTACTTGAATAATAGTCTCAACTATATTTTCTATAATGGATACTCGTTCAATGTTTTTATGTCTACCTCCGGGGTTCCACAGGGTTCGGATCTTCGGCCACTATTATTTTTACTTTTTATAAATGACTTACTTATAAGGTTGTCTTCTAATGTTCCAGGATGCTGATATTAAAATGCACTCACAGGAGAGTATTGAATTTATTTATTATTACTATTTAATTGGTCTGTTGTTAATAGTCTGTCTTTGAATATCGATAAACGTTTTATGTCTTCAAAAAGGCTGAAAATTAGCACCTTTTTCTTCCTCTTATTCTATAAATGGACATATATTTTTGAAAACTAATTCTGTGAAAGATCTAGGAATATTATTTGATAATTACTTGAGTTTCAATTTACATATTCAACATAGGTATCTCTCGGCGTTTAAAACATTAGGATTTATTTTGAGGTATAGTAAATTCTTAAATGGCGATCTATTCAAAACATATTTCGTCTTCGTTCGAAGACAACTTGAATATGGATATATAATTCGGTACCCTGCGTGCTGCAAAATTTATATTTATCCGAATATATTTCATTATGAGCCCCGAAGGTGTTCCGTACAAGTGGTGACGAAACATTGGTGCTAGTATTGTCGAAGATGCGGTTCCAGCTCTTAAGCCAAGATGAAGAAAATAAGCTTGTGATTTATTGCAATTTAATTCATATCGTACCACGCAAGTAGTAAAATAACTTATTTTCACCAATAACGAATCTGCGAGTAAAAATAAAAGTCGACTTGTCTAAACATTTTAGTCAAACATCAATAAAAAAACAAAATACGAATTTTATTCCAGACTTTTGTCGCGTACTGTATAATTAGAAATGTCTCTAACTATTCGACCCCCCCATAAAATACTGTAAATCAAATTGATATATCGTCGTTATTATAGATGTGTTACGGAAACAGGTGAGATTCATTTTCGACAATATTCCTATAATTTGTATCTTCATTAAACCTTTGAAATAATCCAAATTTTGCACTGTTTCTTTTCATACCTACAGGTTTATTTCATGGAACATATGTATATAATCAGGCGTGCGTTTAATTTATTTGCGGAAACTAAACAAAAGCGCACTATGATCTATTTTGTAAGCAAGCAACCAAAATTGTTCGTTGATTTAATGCAACCCGTCGGTTACAATTTATTTATTCGAGTACTGACGTTCATTTTCAAACGATTTCCTATCGTTACAATTATCGTTCCATTGCAGCTGTATTGTTAATTAATACTTTCTATATTATTTAAGATCGATTGTTTTTCAACCCCGTATATATGCAAAATAATGTGCTAACAGATATACTATTACATCTGTCAGAGAGTTCTCTCGTATTTTTTTAACAACACAAAGTGAAAATTGGGATTAATGATTAGAAAATTAATCATTAACATTCTCATCTCTATATTTAAGAGCATTTTCTCATTCAAACAGAATTTATCTTAAATTTTTTCCGTACATTGTTTCCTTTTTCAAGTTCATACAACAAACAATGTCTCAAATTGATTTTATCAGAGGCATCCTTCAAGTTTGCAAACATAGCACGTACTGACGGCCGCATTGCAAATTTATTATAAGTGTCCGCACTAAAACTGCAGGTCTATTAGTTCGGGAAGGTTATATAGAAGTTTTTCCAAATCATAAGCGTTGTATTTACGGTTTTTTGTGGTTCTAAAAGGAGGGTTTTTCACGTGTTTTTGTAATTCACGAATTTTGTGACTGGAATAATATGGGTTGCAGGATAGAATTAAATTAGATTAGTATCCTGTTGTTATTATGAGTGCCAACCGAGTGCTTTGTCTCGCCAGTGCACATACTACCACATAAGCACGAAATCATTGGACTGTCGCATTGGCGCCTCATTAGGGCATTTTGTTCATCGCAAATCTGTCACTAACATCCAGCGCAAAAAGGTAATGTCATATACTCAATAATCCAAAGAGTCGTTTCCATGTCTGAATTTAATTTACTATGCCGAGAAGTAAGCCGTGTAACTAAGACATTAATCAATAACTAACATTCCAAAGAAGATATCCATCGCACCCATGATCATTTACTTTCATTTTTCAAGTCACTTCCATTTCTAATGTCCATTAGAGCACAACAATACAGTATCGGACCCCTTCTTTTTCAAAGACCGTAATTATCTAAAAAAACCTGATGTTTACAGGATATCGTGTTCGTGTGCAGTGTATAGATCAAAGAGTACAGTTGACCAACTCGAAATGGTAAAAACTCGGATTATACTTGACGAAGTCCTGACTGTATTAGTAAAATTCTTCTGGAACACAACAATACACTATTGGACCCCTTTTTTTGCAAAGACCGTAATTTTCTAGAAAGTCCTGATGGTTACTAGATTCGATGTTCGTGCACAGTGTTGCCAGCAACATAGATCAAAGAGTACAGTTTACCAAAGCGAAATGGTATAAATTCGGATTGTTTTTGACGAAGTTTTGATTGCGGCTTGTCATTATATCTTCACGGTGTTCAAATAAAAACACTGTTTTGAAACGTTTTACGTACGCTGCACTCATTTCAACAAAAACTGCGTTACATACAACGGATATCTGAACTCAAACTGACTCAGGGTATTAGAGGGAATACATTTGATTCTCTCGGTTCCACCCTTCGTCCCACAGTTTCTTGTTATGCAGAGTGTACATTGCCACTCGTATTGCTAAATACGAACGTTCTGCTACGTTGCATGGGTCTGGATTTATTATATGTAAATGAAAAAACAGTGACGGGGTTCCAACCTTATTGCAATTTAATACATACATTTTTCCTAGAAAACAAAGAAAAAAGATTTTTCCACCAGACTTTATTTTATAATTCCTATATTGAGAGTACGTTTGTTGTAGTTTGATGTTTTCTCTATTTAAAATTACTGAAAAGTTGAAAGTTTTCAATTTTCAGATTTAGTAAACACAGTTATAACATTTCAGTACAAATTTACTGACACCGTAACTGAATTTTCTCGGTGGTTAAGTTAGGAAACTAAACATAAACTTCAAATTTGTATATTCAAGCATTTATTTTATTTCCCTTGAAAATAATATTAAGGTACAGTTCGCCGAAAAAATGTTATCAATAAAAAGCAGTTTGTCTAGGGCGTGTTTTAGGTCGGTCTTTAGTTACAACTAACTATAACTATAGAATATGCCTAGGCTGAAACAATGCAATAGTTCTTTATTTGTCTTTTTTTAACAAAATGTAAGCATTTCTCCAAATAGTATTTGTTTGTATTACCCCAATTTTTTCAATACGCAAGTGCAACATTAAACTTTAACAATTATGCTACTGCAAGGATAAAATAATTGATTTTTAACGTACATCTGGGTATGCAGTTGAGTTTCTGTTTATGCGGTAGAAATGCATACGGATACGTTTCTATAATTTTTAAAACTACGTAAAACCAAAGCAATGAATTAAAATAAGTCTAAATTGTGTGCAAATTTTAAAAAAATTAGGCAAATAGGAAAGACTTGAGTTTCATTTAAAATATTTTTTTACGTAAATATTATCATTGCTATTATGTAGTAATATTTAGTCACGTTTTCATAATGCCGTGAAAGTAGTTTCAGTATTATGCAATGGTTCTTCACGAACAGAATTAGCTTCACGATTTATTTAAGTGCTTTACAGGTTTTGAACGCTTAAAGCCTATAATATTGCATAAAAAAAACAGCAAAAACAAAATATAGTTTGTAAAGAATTCACAAAATGTCTAATAATGTTTCTCCATTCCTCTGCAGGTCTTCTAGTCTATGACCAATATACTCAGGTATTCTTTTGTATTAACATCTTTTTCTTGGTCTACTCCTTTTCGTTTGTCCTATTAACCTCTTGGATAGGATCACCTTTGATATTCTACATCTGTCATGTGACATGTTATTCTGTCATTTTTTCCTTTAAACAATGTAAATTGTGATAAAACTTTTCGATATTGATTTTGCTGTTTTTCTAGTTCGAGATGATCAGACGACATTTCTTCAGCCCTTCTGCTTCTTCAAAATCATAGAAAGCATTCAAATCGGAAATTTCATTCAGAGTTTGTACCAACAAGAAAATTAGTATTTTGATTTTTTATAAAGTCCTTTAGTTTCATTTCTGGATCTTTGTAAAAAGTTATACCAATAACGTTATCGTCCGAAAATTTCATAATATAGTTAAACGTATCAAAACCTTTTCCACTAGTTTCTTGTACTTAAGTAATGGCATAGGGTTATAATGTATATGTTTGAATTGTTACACTGAAACACATTTATATCAAGCTACTTTTCAATAGACATTTAAAGTTTGTGGTCGATTCTTCGTACCGTTCATCTATTGGGAATCTTTTCCATAACTTTTTCCAGGGTGTTCTATCTTAAGCTGAACATCTCGCCTCTCGTTGCTTCTCTTATCTCTTCTGTCTTTTCTATCCTATGCTAAATGCTTCGCTTCTTCCCAATTGATAAACGTCTTCTTCGTTGTTTCTCTTATCTCTACTGTCTTTTCTATCCTATGCTAAATACTTCGCTTCTTCCCAATTGACAAACGTCTTCTTCGTTGTTTCTCTTATCTCTACTGTCTTTTCTATCCTATGCTAAATTCTTTGCTTCTTCCCAATTGATAAACGTCTTCTTCGTTGTTTCTCTTATCTCTTTTGTCTTTTCTATCCTATGCTAAATGCTTCGCTTCTTCCCAATTGAGAAACGTCTTCTTCGTTGTTTCTCTTATCTCTTCCGTCTTTTCTATCCTATGCTAAATTCTTTGCTTCTTCCCAATTGATAAACGTCTTCTTCGTTGTTTCTCTTATCTCTTAAATCTTTTCTATCCTATACTAAATGCTGCGCTTCTTCCCAATTGATAAACGCCTTCTTCGTTGTTTCTCTTATCTCTTGTCTTTTCTATCCTATGCTAAATGCTTCGCTTCTTCCCAATTGATAAACGTCTTCTTCGTTGTTTCTCTTATCTCTTCCATCTTTCCTATCCTATGCTAAATTCTTTGCTTCTTCCCAATTGATAAACGTCTTCTTTGCTGTTTCTCTTATCTCTTAAATATTTTCTATCCTATGCTAAATGCTTCGCTTCTTCCCAATTGATAAACGTCTTCTTCGTTGTTTCTCTTGTCCCTTCTCTCTATTCTATCTTATGCTAAATGCTTCGCTTCTTCCCAATTGATAAACGTCTTTTCCGTTATTTCTCTTATCTCTTCTGTCTTTTCTATCCTATGCTAAATACTTTGCTTCTTCCCGATTGATAAACGACTTTTCTTTTATTTCTCTTATTTCTTCTGTCCTTTCTATTCTATACTAAATGTCTCGTTTTTCTCCAATTGATAAACGTCTACTCCGTTGTTTCTCCTATTTCTTCTCTTTCTTTATCTTATGCTAAATGTCTCGCCTCTTTCCAATTGATAAACATTTTCTCCGTTGTTTTCGCTTTTCCTTCTGTCCATGTTATTCTCAATCTTTCGCTGTTATATTTATTTTTCTCTACATCCTCCGTTCTCCTTTCAGTCCATATTCCAAACTATCGCGTATGTTTTTTTATAGGTTGTAGAGATTATCTTATTTTATTGTTTTCATGCTGCTTATTTTGTTACAATGCATTTATTTAAGTATTAATTGTTTCTCAAGTCATAATCACTCAATGTACCGTTAACTGTTTTATATCTACGTTTTAGAGCACGTGGTCAGTTAGATATTCTATCCCTTGATACAATTCTACGAAATAATATTACCCAAATATGCTTCTTTCTCATGCTCTGTCGTATTAATTACTCTCAGGGTGGAATTTTTTTCCAAATTGTCCAATATTTTATCGGGCCAATACATCTTTAATAATATTGGTCCTCCTAAAGTTATTTCTTCATTTGCTGATGTTATTTCTCCTGCTCTTCGCTATATAAAGCGGTTATCTTTTTACAAATCTGTTCAGAAATATTTTCTTCGTCTTGGCTTCGGGGCTGCAACCACGTCTTCGACAATTCTGGTACCGACGTTTCATCATCATTTGTATGGGATTTATTCCCGAAGATATTCCATAAGCCCAAAAGAGATTTTTATTTAGTAAAATAATTAGTTGGAAGAAATCTTTTTTATATAATTAAAGAGAATTCGTTCTGTGCTTTTCCTAATACGACGTGTATTGAATATGGTAATAGTTTGTGACATCTTTTAGTACAAACGCTGTTCATTATGTGTCACGCAGAAATTTCAAGCTCTTCTATCTAACGAGGAAAAGCTAGGACTTATGTGAAGTGTATACTATATAACTACAAAATTGAATAAAAAAATACGCGCAGCATAACGTACATACATATTTACTTACTATTATTCCTGAATATATTAAATTAACTTTGATGACGTATTTTTAAAAAAT